>LWMJ02000692.1:0-12308 GCA_001693035.2 Taenia asiatica
TGATGAACTGCTACAGCCCCTTTGCATCGCAGGGGCATTTGACTGCGATACCAAATCAAGGTCATACTTCCGCTCCTGGGTTAAAACAACCTATCCTTGGTGCAGGCATTATTATCGGTTCTAAATTCCTTTCTGACTTAAAGCACAATATTATTTGCTGCTTTTAGGTGACCGTTCGACCATGGCTGCGTTGATCAGGTGACGCTAACTTTCCACCAGTCCTATTAGGCAAGCCAGTAAAAGTTTGTGTGACACATTGGCAGCTACTGCTTCAGCCAGTAACTTTAGTAGCGCAGTCATCGGAAATGCAAAGATGGGTAAGTCAAGCAAGATGGGTCGGCCCTTTACATTTTCTTAGTGCCTTGATGGCAACAACAAATCCATGCTCACTGAAGTGCGGAAGGATTGATGACTTTGCATGCGTGTGCATAAAACAGCTCATGGTGAAGGGCGAACGTGTGCAATAAAGAAGACATTTAACGCAGACACATCACCAGCTAATTGGGGCATTCGATCTGTGTGAGCATGCTTAAAAGCTGAAAACGAGGTTCAGTGGCCCGCTCGTCATCCTTGGTTCTTCTCTCTCCCTTCAATCCGCGAAAATGTTCCACAGTTTGCATTTTGCACACTCTAAGGCAGTTTTGCATTGCGCGTATTGTCAAGATGCATTCGTCAAATTGAGCAGGGAGATGCTCTCCACTCTAAGTGAAATGTGGGCTCATTCTTCTATTCATTCATTCTTAAACTGGGTACGAATAGCGTAGGCATGTACAAGTGCTTCTAAAACGGCTGAGGTAGAGTGGGTCAGCCGTCACACGTTGACCGACTTTGGGCATGGTCAAAACATTTCCTTTGCACGCTGCTAAGCAATCTTGACCAGTAGCATATTGCACCCATTTCTAAAATTAAATGAGGGATAGCTTGTGTCGTTGTGCTGACGAGGTGAAGTGAAGTGCCAACCACCCGGTCAGGTGGGATGGCTACCAATTTAGCCTGTATTAAAGTCAATCACTCTGTTAGATCTAACTTTCTACGGTACATCAAAGAGGTGTTTCTATTCTCGCAAATATTTATGTAAGGAATCGAGGCAGTCTCTCTTGAGTTCGTGTCGGTGGCGATCCTAAGAGCTTTCACTATTTTGCATCTCGTACCACCCACTGCATCATCCAGATTGAGCTGCAGTGTGGCAGTCACATACAGCACCACTAATTTACTGGATCCACGTCAATCACAATAAGGCTTCTGCATCAACAGATTGAAGGTTCTAAGCCACACTTCAGCGCCGCTTTGAACGGAGTAGAAGTAAAGTCTAGCCTTTGTGGAGAGCGTGCAAAGGCAAATAAAGGTGCATTCGTTACATTCGGTGTAGGAATTGTAGCAGCACACCCGAAAATCGTCACCACATACAGATCTGTTTCAATACAAACCCTTCCACGTGCATGATGTGCCAACACATCACAGATTGCGGTGGGCATCCCGAACTGATTGCAAGTCATGATGGCATTATTGGAAGACAGTAAGGAGTTCCGAATCAACATTCACATGGTGTGTCTTACATTGGCAATAGAGTGTGTCATTATTCCTGCGAAATGCAAAAAATGAATGTGGAGCTTTAGGACCCATTATCATCCATACGCCACTCACCAACTGATTCCTTGTTTGTGACAAGGAAATGTGATGAAGGAGAAGTGTACTAAATAATTGTGACAGTTTAGGTTGTCCATTATAGGACGTACACACCACCCAAAATCGAGCCACGTTTCGTGAACATCCAAGCACCGAGTCTTGTTTGACGACCATTCGAACGTAAAATTAGTGGTTCCGACAAAGGATCTTCCCTGCACCTAAAATGACACAATTTCATCCAACCTTGTAGTTTGTACTGCTGCTTTTGCAACACACCCTCCCATCCATGGGTGTAAATATTGCCAGCCCTTCTCAGTGCAAAAAGTAAACAGCTTAGCTACTAGCACAAAGCCTTAGAGCACAGCAAATCCCGCAAAATGTTTAGTGCAGATCTATTTAAGAGAAAAGCATGAGTTTTGGAAACATTACCGAAAAGAAAAAATTCTTAAAAGTCTAATGCACTGATTAAAAAGATGGAGAGATTAGAATAGATAAGGAATCGGAAGGAGTAGTGGGATGATTAAGAGGGCGCCGTAAAGTCCGACTACCAGGACGCACCTTAAAGTGGAGTAAAATGTTTTCGAGATTAAAGCAGTTTTATTGAGATTTCGGAGGGCGTTTCAGGCATTTAAATAACGAATCTAAGGTACACGAAATTGCCTTTCAAAGGCGTTGATTTTCTGGCAAATTCACCTTTCATTTGACGCGCCCTTTGATGCCTCGCAACGCACGATGTTGATTGGACCTCCTCGTCTGGCAACAATACATTGCAATAAAATGCATTCCAGGCAACACTAACTCTCTCACAAAGCAACTAACGATTTAGAGAAGTGAATGACTCATGTTTACTAGTTTACTCCTCCTGATTTAGTCATTTTTAATAGTTCGGTGGAGGAGTAGTCTAGTATAACTCGATGGCATATTTGATCTCTGGTTGGGTGCAGAACAGGGATACACGTATTCACTTCGGGGTGATAATAATAGCCTCAGTGACAGCATTGTTTCTTGGATGACGCAACGAACGTGACTAAGAAGCTAACCTCTGATAGAGCAAGGCTGGTGTCCGTCATAGGCTCATGCGTCCACGTCGACCAATGAATGAACAACAGTTGGGTGGACGTTGGCGCACGGTCAGGTGGCTACGCTCCAAAACTAAAGGTTCAGGTCACGCATTAGGAGGGGCGATAACGAGAGGGCCTTGTATGAGAAGCGACGGCCCATCCACAGTCTTAACATCGTGCTTTCTACAACGAGGCTACATCGTATAGGAAACATGAAAGTGTAGCGACAAATTTGGCAACTGCGAAGCATCAAGTTAGAAATCTACTGCAAAATTCTATCCCTCTTTTACCACTTATTCACTTCAGCCATTTTCTGGCCGCAGGTCGGATGCAACTATCAGCAAGTTGAACGGTACGCAAGCCTCGAGCCTTTCCAAAAGTAAAAAGTAGTCACGAACAAGAAAACTGTTGTTTTAAGAACGTGAACAGCGCAAAAATGAGGCCCGAAGGAACAAAAATATGCTTATAATCTGATGCATTTGAAAAGTGGGTAGGGCATAGATTTGTGTCAGGGAAGGAAAGAATTTAACGCCTCGAGGGCCTCAAATGCACTCCAACTACTTGTCATTGACAGCATTGATGAAAATGGTTAGAGTTGGTTCCCCATCAGTGCCCCTTTTGACTGTCGTGTAGTCATTGCCTGCTGCATTGTTTCTCTTTCACCACCTCAAACTCAGAAAGCTATTACTGACTGACATTTAATTTGTGCACAAGCGATTCACTTCTCGTAACCCAAATCGCATGTTAGCTGTTCGAGGATGGACAAGAAACGATGTGATAGACGCATGACGTGTGCTGCTCGAAGTCAAATTCGCATCCTACATTAATGGTCATTTGCCACTATTTTGTCTGTTGCGATCCCGTTAAGAGTATGAAGGTGGAAGCAATGTGAATACACACCGCCTTCCTCGCTTGAAAATATCATCAGTTTCGACACGAACCAGCAAATATCGATGACCAAATTTTCACTGAAGAGGCTCAAAGGAGAGTAGTTGAAGAATTGTTGCCATTCTGGGCAGCACCATCATCCGACCAATGCGTTGTGACACCTACCAACTACCGCACTGTAAGTGTCTGCGCAGCACACCGCCGATCGTCGAACTGCCACGGAAGTGCCTGAAGGGCAGTCATGTGTCGAAGTGTATTTTGGACATGCTTGTTAGACGTTTTGGCCTAGTTGTATTTTGTACCCAAAATAATGATCCACACAATAGAAAATACTTGTAAGAAAAAGGAGCGTTCCGGAATCGATGCATAGTTGTATCGACTCATGTGAAGCCCATGCTCTTGATATAGAAGCCACTATCGAGTGACAATGGCGATGAGCTTGTAACTTTCAAGCACGTTTCTGAAGGCTTCATGCTAATTTCCAAACCGACAGCAACTACGATTTCTTAGACATCCCACCGTAGCTACATGCATGCATGGATGAGTTAGTTGATTTGATCTGGCGGTGGCACACAAACACTGATCAAAAACGGCCCATCGATTCCACCCTCTGCAGAACAGGCCCTCACATTGTGCCATCCATGCACTCGCAAGCAGTGCTGCACATTGCAACGATTACGACGAATCATCAAATGGCTGGTAACGAGTGTATAAGGAGGGGTATTGGTTTGAGGTATGGTCTTTAACTCAATCGAGTCGATGCAGTTGTTCGTCAAGTAAGCTAAGGTACGAAAACCGTTTCTGAAACGACAACAGTCTGAGGCAACACATTAGCAGCTGTGAAAGAAACAAGGAGGCCAGTACACAATTGGTTCATTGAGAAGATGCCATGCTAGTTGCTTAGCAGACTAATGAAAGTTTTAATCGAATATCATAGGCTACTCTGTGGCGATAAGTGCCAAGAAAACATGCGGCAAGCTAGAGGGACGTTTTTCTGTTTCCTCCAAATCGACAGTAAACTCCTAAGCTTTTCCAAACCCACGCAATAAGTTTTGCTCTGGTTATTCCTCTACAAAAAAGGGAAGGCATTGTTAAAGTCTCATTAGGGAAAGAAACTTTGACGGCATAATTTACATTGGCCAAAATTAGTTCGAGATGTGATGTTTAGCGTTAATTTCCTTTGCAACGCTAAAGCGGTTTTGCACTTCGCAGGAGGCACCTTAATATCGCAGCAATGCAAATGAACAAACTCAGCAGCGTCTCACCGAAAAGGAGGCAGACGAAATCTGCAGTGCTCTTTTCGAGGCTACAGGCATTCTTATTAGCAACTTAGATGAACTTTGCTTACAATTGTCGCATATTGCCGACAGTAAAAGGAAAAAGTCGCGCTCATTGCTGAGTAAGTGTTCGTACATGTTTGCACGGCAGAGAGCGAAACTCAGGCAAACAAACATCGTATAGCATATATTAGCCACAGATGGTGAAGCCAGACCCATTCGCTAACCACTCAGACGTGTACCGCCATTTCTCCTGGAAGAAGTAAGCCGTAAAGCCATCCAAGTCACCATGAGCCTCTCCAATCGCACTGGTGAGGATAAGTGATGGTAGTCTACGACTGTGCACCATTACAGGAATTTGAGCCAAACAGGCTTCGTAAATTTTAGACAGAGCCTCTTGCACTCTGTAACGCTTCAGCTACCTTCCAACGCCTGATGCAGACAGTAATAATAGAGCTTCTTTCAAAAAAACTGCACAATCTACCTCGACGATATTCTTGCTTTTCTTCCATGGGGCGGTGAACCGCAGTCTCATGACAGTGAGTATGCGGGTGAACACAGACGCTCGGAAGGTTGCGTCCTCGGTAAGACCCCTAATGTCACAAAATCGAGCCCTTCCTCGTCCTTCTCCACCACGAGTGCGGCTATGTTCATGTTGACTTTGTTGTCCTAAGTGCATACAAATGGGCTGTCCATCTATTCCGTAAGGCTTTTTCCTCATCCTCATGTTATGGTTCGCCGATCGTAAGTGTTGCAAGCTTATCAGTTGAGTTCAATCAGTCAGCTTTTCGGTAGCCAAATGAACTCGTCTACCAAGAACGAGTTCCAGGTGACAAAAAATAATAAATCATTTAGACTGTGGTGAACTTGTTGAAAATGGAGTAGGCGAGGGCATATTCTGTGAGCTAATTATCAATTTTCTATGGAATACTATGTGACTCGTTCACATAGGCACGTTCAGGTAGTGAGCGTCTCTTACCTTGAACAAAGACAAACACATCCTTTCTTTTGAGATGCACAATCATAAATTCTGTACCATGGTTGTTGCCAAACTTTTGCGTCTTCGTTGACAACTACTCTTTCTTAATCTTTCATTATCTCGTCATTTTTCACCGAACTGGCGGCAGTAGAGCGATGTTAAACAGGGGCATTAATTTCTGCCAGCATTAGGTTGGAGGCTGATTATCGCGTAGGTTAGCCTGGTATTTTATTCGGAGGTGAATTTGGCTGGAGCATTTGTCAATCACACACCAGAAACCACTGTGGTTTTGTGTCTGGAGCACAAAGCCTCTTAGGTATCATGAGCACTCACTGAGGGCCTAAAATTCGGCCTCGTTATTTTATACAAGGGGAAGTTGGTGATGGATAAGTTGGCGCAGCTACGTACTCTACCACTAGGAATAAAATCTAAACGAGGTTTCTGACTCGCGCACAGTGAGGAATCTAACTATCAAAGCCTGGATAGCCCATGTCCTGCCTTCAGCAAGGTGAACGTGTGATGTGAAATATGTGGCGATGTCAACACTTTTGTGATGTTTACATTGCAAGTGTGAATGTTTTGGCCAGATTTCGGTTATTACCCCCGGTTCGGATTTTATGATGTCTGCAAAGGATGCTTGTGGTAGTCATTCTGTAAAACAATGATACTTCAAACCGTTCAGCTATGAGTTGTGGGCATTTAGTGGCAAGGAAGGATTATTAGAATGCACTGCCATCGTTTCAGCCAGTTGCGAGGTCATACCATGCGGCATCTCGAAATCAGCTGCAACAAAAATTATTTTTGGAGTCGTTAACATTCTTTCACAGTCAGTGAGAAGGACGATTAAATAGCGAAAGAGACAAATTTTTTTCACACAATGGACGCTACTCATTTCGCCTAAAAGCAGCATGACTGCTATTGATACCACTAAAAGAGACAACTTAGGAAAACTGATCGAAATTACTTGACTTACCAGTAGATCATTAACACTCACTTCTATTCAAAGAATGTTAGACCATGTTTGGACCGGTGGCTCGATAAATACTCAGAACTCGAACTACCCCCAGAACTGTGTTAGTGTCATCATTCATCGGCAATAAGTGATGCACATTGCTAGAGGATGAGTATCTTCTTGAGTCTTGGTGACTTTTTGACTACAGGCTAAGACTGACAGGTCATAGGCAGAGTCAAAACATGCGGCAATGCATTGGGAGTTAGATGGCAAGACGCCCTAACCATTTTGGCGACTAGTGTGGACGCCAGTCTCCTCTCACTACCCATTCTTCCACCCATTGATGATCAGCACATCCGTACTTAGTGAGGCAGCATTGTATCATTAAAATGCAGCGAGCACTCAACACCTCATCGATGCCCTCCAGAGTAGAGAAGTGGGGGTTCGTAATCGTAAAGGAGGGACAAAGAAATTATGAAGAAAACAATGTGGTGCAAAGATAGGGACAGGTAAATGATTTGTCTTCTTCTCGGTTATTCGTGACACTTTTTCCTATCCGCCACTAATGTTATTTACAGCCGTCACTTGCCACATAACCTGCATCGGAAGTGCCAACACTATGACATCAATTAGAACCACTTTGGATTCATTTAAATGATGTCAGTGCCAGCTGCTACAACAAACGAGTCATGCCGTGATTGACCAAAAGGCATGGCTCACACTCGATGATTGCACACCTTCAGAAGAGAAAAAGCAAAGGAATCAATTATCCCTATCCCTCTAGTCATTTCTCTTTGCACTGACTTGGTTATCGCGAAAAGAATAATTAGGGACATGATCTGCTCCTAACCCAGCCAATGTGCGGCTGATGCACGTGACAATGTCACACCAGTCGCAAATGATGTCGACATATTTTGACGTTACGGTAAGCTTTCTGCTGGAATAACTATGTCCAGGAGTTGAAACGATTGCGGGTTGTACGTGCGTAGATGCTGAGAATTCAATGCTGCACCAATAAGAAGCAGACCTGGATTAGCTTCCATCGAAGCACACATTAACACCAATCACTGTAATTTTATTCCGTCTACTTGCAAGTTCAGACATCAGACACTAGAATGTTGGCCAATGGGAGACATCATGCAGTGTGACAATGTAGGATTTCACAAATGATGCGATTCTCCTGGAAGAGCAATAATTTGTCTCCTTTGTCTCTCCTGACGAACCAATGACTCCTCTTCAGTCTAAAGTTTGTTCTGATGCAGATAAAAGTGTTTGGCACACAATGCAAAAAAGTGGATGGATGTTGTGCAGGTTTGATTAGATGCACCTTTTAAACAAGAAGTGGTTGGGAATCACTAGTGTCATGGCTAACAGGAGGAAACAAGCACCTGTTCTATCCAACCACAAAATGTTGTCTCCATCTCACTAGTCTGCTTGCTCCAACGTTATAAGAGCAGATGTGAAAGGGAAGCGCTGGATCTACTGTGCTGATGGTAGCTCTGAACACCTCCTCCTTTCAAGAGCATTATAAACAAGAAAATATGGCCTGAGCACACTAGATTCTACCTCTACTCTTATTCCTATCGCCAACCGCTGCTCCATATCCCACTACCCTCACCTTAAAAACTAATTTTGGCCCCGACGAGGTCAGAACTACCTCGAACTCCTAGGCGAAATGGACGTACTAACTTAGCTCAACTCATTGCCGTAATGGTGGGTCAGACGCTCAACGGAGGGCTCTTCCATGGCGGTCAGAAAATGGGTAAGACGACAAGAAGTGCTCGAAGAACCTAAAAGTGTTAGCAGAACCAATTTTTAGAGGTTCATTCTCAACCAGGTCTGTGGGATAAATAAAGGCTCAATTCAGACATGAGTGTGGTGCAAGCATTCTATGTACAATCTCTGTTGCACGGACACTAATATTCTCAGTGGGCTTGTTACGTTCTCAATGCGACAGCGTCAGGTGCTACCTACTATTGACGAGGAAGAAGGACGAAAGGCTCTAGATGCAGGGCTACTCCTGTGCAGGGTGAAAAACTCTCACTATATAGGCAAATAATTAAAACTGCAAGTCACACGGTCATTCAAGGGGAATTAGCCGTGTTTTCATCATTAAAATTATCTCATCATTCTGTCGGGTGGTAAATCCACAAAATATTTGTTAATGAAGGACCTAGTGGAGCCCTGCAAACAGGTTTCACACGGTCCACTCAAAGCCAAGTAGTCATCTATGTGCTTCGGTGGAAATCCCCAACCAATCCTTTGCTTTCAACGCCAACACACCCGACCAATGAGCAATCTAATCATCACCAAAACGGGAATGCGTGCATCACATGGTAATGTTTTTTTAAAGGATACAGTACCGCTCTGTTCGATCAAGCGCTGTCCATTACAACGATCGATTTGTTGAAGTTACACTAACTGTTGAATGTGAAGATGGAGTCTACGTACACATAAAAGAAAGAGGACAACAGAAATGACTTAGGTAGCAAGCATCTATGGGGTAGGCACTGGTGATAGTGATCAAATGGCTAGGAGGCGATGTAAGGCGCAACTGTCGTGAAAGGATGGACGTCATCTAACCTNCTGAGGATGGGGCATACTCGAAATAAGCATTACAATAACCTCCAGCCGCCGTTCACAATGCGTGAATAAAAAATGAAGCCTAGATGGTTCTATGTCAGATGACGCTGCATTCTCCAACAGTAACCCGCATTTTTAGCCAACAGCCTACATAATTAACAAAAGTTGCCGCCACATCGATTTGCCGAACCGGGATCACACACGGTCCACTCAAAGCCAAGTAGTCATCTATGTGCTTCGGTGGAAATCCCCAACCAATCCTTTGCTTTCAACGCCAACACACCCGACCAATGAGCAATCTAATCATCACCAAAACGGGAATGCGTGCATCACATGGTAATGTTTTTTTAAAGGATACAGTACCGCTCTGTTCGATCAAGCGCTGTCCATTACAACGATCGATTTGTTTAAGTTACACTAACTGTTGAATGTGATGATGGAGTCTACGTACACATAAAAGAAAGATGACAACAGAAATGACTTTGGTAGCAAGCATCTATGGGGTAGGCACTGGTGATAGTGATCAAATGGCTAGGAGGCGATGTAAGGCGCAACTGTCGTGAAAGGATGGACGTCATCTAACCTTGAGGCTAGGGCATACTCGAAATAAGCATTACAATAACCTCCAGCCGCCGTTCACAATGCGTGAATAAAAAATGAAGCCTAGATGGTTCTATGTCAGATGACGCTGCATTCTCCAACAGTAACCCGCATTTTTAGCCAACAGCCTACATAATTAACAAAAGTTGCCGCCACATCGATTTGCCGAACCGGGATCTTCAGAGGTGCTACCATTCCTAATGCATACTTTTTGTTCTTCGTTACGTTTGAATTGGGTTTGATTGCTAAGTGGCTTTTAATGGAACCGCTGCTCCATATCCCACTACCCTCACCTTAAAAACTAATTTTGGCCCCGACGAGGTCAGAACTACCTCGAACTCCTAGGCGAAATGGACGTACTAACTTAGCTCAACTCATTGCCGTAATGGTGGGTCAGACGCTCAACGGAGGGCTCTTCCATGGCGGTCAGAAAATGGGTAAGACGACAAGAAGTGCTCGAAGAACCTAAAAGTGTTAGCAGAACCAATTTTTAGAGGTTCATTCTCAACCAGGTCTGTGGGATAAATAAAGGCTCAATTCAGACATGAGTGTGGTGCAAGCATTCTATGTACAATCTCTGTTGCACGGACACTAATATTCTCAGTGGGCTTGTTACGTTCTCAACGCGGCAGCGTCAGGTGCTACCTACTATTGACGAGGAAGAAGGACGAAAGGCTCTAGATGCAGGGCTACTCCTGTGCAGGGTGAAAAACTCTCACTATATAGGCAAATAATTAAAACTGCAAGTCACACGGTCATTCAAGGGGAATTAGCCGTGTTTTCATCATTAAAATTATCCCATCATTCTGTCGGGTGGTAAATCCACAAAATATTTGTTAATGAAGGACCTAGTGGAGCCCTGCAAACAGGTTTCACACGGTCCACTCAAAGCCAAGTAGTCATCTATGTGCTTCGGTGGAAATCCCCAACCAATCCTTTGCTTTCAACGCCAACACACCCGACCAATGAGCAATCTAATCATCACCAAAACGGGAATGCGTGCATCACATGGTAATGTTTTTTTAAAGGATACAGTACCGCTCTGTTCGATCAAGCGCTGTCCATTACAACGATCGATTTGTTGAAGTTACACTAACTGTCGAATGTGAAGATGGAGTCTACGTACACATAAAAGAAAGAGGACAACAGAAATGACTTAGGTAGCAAGCATCTATGGGGTAGGCACTGGTGATAGTGATCAAATGGCTAGGAGGCGATGTAAGGCGCAACTGTCGTGAAAGGATGGACGTCATCTAACCTTGAGGCTAGGGCATACTCGAAATAAGCATTACAATAACCTCCAGCCGCCGTTCACAATGCGTGAATAAAAAATGAAGCCTAGATGGTTCTATGTCAGATGACGCTGCATTCTCCAACAGTAACCCGCATTTTTAGCCAACAGCCTACATAATTAACAAAAGTTGCCGCCACATCGATTTGCCGAACCGGGATCTTCAGAGGTGCTACCATTCCTAATGCATACTTTTTGTTCTTCGTTACGTTTGAATTGGGTTTGATTGCTAAGTGGCTTTTAATGGTTGTAAGCCTTGCCAGTACTAAATAGTGGCCACTCCTGACGAAAGGTAGGTCTGAAGGACTGTAGGCACAGTCATACTACTGAGTTCACCTTTAGCATCCCAGACCGTCAAACAAAGCATCAAATCGCTAAGCTCAAAATACTTTGAAGCAGTACAACTCATCCTTTCATGTACCTTCTCTCAACTCGAGGGGTGACTAAAGAGAAATGTGCTGTCCCAGGCCCAAATAAAGACCTCTTGGCCCAATCATGCTGTTGCTTCCAGAAAGGAAACAGATCCACATTGTAGGGAATAAAATTGTACCCCTATTTGCTATTTGATGAAATTCGTAGGCATATGCAGGTCCTTTACGGCGAATCCACCCACCAACTGACAGATAAGTAGAAGTCAACCAAACACCATTGATGACATAAGGCAAGTCAAAAGAAGTGGGCTCATGTTCCATGTTTGTACTTCAGGCACACGGATCCCTAACCCTGTTTCTGTCACTGATATTTACCTTATGGTGCAATAACGATTCCACCTTATACAACTGCATTAATAATTTCGTGAAATCCTCCCAACACTATATGACGCAGCTTACATTTCTTTGATAATAAGAGTCCATTCGGACAAGTCTATGCATCGCATTGTATTTACAGTTGACTTATGGTTCACTCCCAAGATGGTGCATTGATGCAGCGACTCCAGACTTTATAAAAGACAGAAGGAGGCGTAATACATTTACAGGATAAGTGTATTCAGCAAAGGGCAAGGAATCGGGACTACTGGCATGGCCCGGAGACCAGCCCACCCTGCACGAGC
>LWMJ02000692.1:13215-31120 GCA_001693035.2 Taenia asiatica
GCTCTCATTCCTCGGATCTTCCAGCAATACCTCAGCATATCTTGATCCCGTCGTTTGTCGATTATCTTTACAAATTCCACCAACAACTACGATTCCTATTTCTGAAATGTTTAATGCCGATGCACTACATCGTGCCGACAGCATATCAGGGAGTTGGGCGAGCCAAAAATGTTAACTCATCCTCAGCAAACATATTTGCCGCCGCAAATAGAAGCAAACTCTCCATTGTAGTAGCCACCGAAAATGAAGATCGATTCACTTCTCGATGCGACAGCATAATCCACCCGTCTCTTTGTTGTAAAGACTCGTAGGAAATGGGACCGGCTCGGTAATTTACAAAAATCACACTGCCTTCTGAGTCATCACACACAACGAAACCTAATCTGCCTTGAAAGGAAGAGAATAATGTTTTTAATTTAATTTACCGTCAAATACAGTCGGTATTCCACAGGAAGGAGCTGTAACATCGAACGATTCGTCCGGTTGCAACTGCGGCACAGATGTTAGACACCAGGACTTTGAAACACGACTATAGCCGTAGATCATCAGTACCTCTCTGGATGCTTTCAAAAATTTACCATATAGTGGAAGCACAAAATAGTATGGAAGTTATGATAAAAAAGTAGTTCAACAGAGTCCCATGGTAAAAAATAGGAGCACCTATCGAATCGGCTAGTCGGTTCTTTGGAAAGGTGGTCATATTAACATTAGAAGTGATTCATGTACTTGCTTAGTGGAGGGCAGTTTGAGACAGGCCAAAACTTCTTTTTCGCCACGTTCCCGTATGGCTGCATTCTATGGGTTTGTAAAGCGTCGCCTGGAGAATCGTCACAGAAATAGTGGAAAAGGTAACTCATAGAAGTAAGATCTACAGAGTGCTGAATAGTGTCAGCAATGCAACTGATTTTTACCGATGATTCTCAAACAAATCCATCTATCCAGCCCATGTTAACTCTTTAAACACGTATAGATGCATCTATCCACCCATCCATCCCTCAATCCCGCATCCATTTTATCCTTCCATCAATTGATTATATCTGTTTTATTTATCACAAGGCCCTTCGCCATTGCCCATGTCTGGGTGCCCTTTTTCAATCATACAGTCATCTGTCAAAATTGCTCACCCCTGAGTTTCACGTCCTTTAAACTATCCAACCATTCACTGTGCTTACCTCCAATAAACAGTTCTGAGTAGCCCCTCACAAATTTCCAGTATTCGGTTTGACATTGTGGGGATAGCCTTGTCAACTCTATCCTCAAAATCATCTTCCCAAATTCCTTTGCCTTTTCCTCCAGGTCACACACATCGATACCTGCTTCTAGCCAATTGCAAATCGCACAGAACTTTGTATCCTCCCTCACACCTTTCAGCTGTTTGCTCTCCAGCATCATCTCGAAGCACTGTGCTGTTGTCTGCATCAACAACTCCCTTCGCAAGCACAGATCTTCAAAGTGTTCTGTCATCAGTGGAATGCATCGTTCCATTAATTCACAGTTCAGCGTGGCATTGGCTATCGACCACACCTCTGCCACATTGCCTAGAGAGATCCTTTAGTCAGCCAAGTTTTAACACTGCAAAAAGTCTCTCCTACCTCGTTCTTGGAAAGTCCAAACACCAGGAGACGATTCTCTTGGAGCCGAGATTATTTGCCAGTAGATACAATCGTGTAGCATTTCCTGCAAAGATTATAAGCCTACCCGTGTATGCATAGTTGACGACAGCCTCTACAATACTAAAGGAAGGCTAACGAAGGAAGTGATGTGTACGTACTCCGTAGGAAACCGTTTCCAGTAAAATCGCCATTCTACCCCGTTTAGAGGTTGACGTCTCCAGTAAAAGTGGAAATTTGGCTGCCAGAACCAGTCGATGTGCATCGACACTTTTCCCATCCTTTGCCTAGAAGTTGGGGCATGAGACTCATTTTCGTCATCTCACAGTAATTTGTAGATCAATGAATTTGCCCTGTTCGCGGAAGATGCCAAATCTTTGAATAAGTAAAGAGTCTGCTTCCCCATCCAAACACATCACTGTCTCCATTTTTCACTAAGGAATTGGGTTGTACAATAGCAACAAAGTTCTTTTACGTTTAACACGAGGTGCGTGTGAATGAGTGAATGAACGTAAATGTGGCGTGTGTTGAGGGACCTCAGATGACCTTGAAGGAACCGAGCGATTGGGTGCAATGCACAAGCGATGAGTAAACCCGCGTTAACTGATATTCAATTGTGTGCTCTGACTGAGCTTAAATGTGACACTTGAATTCGCCTTCCAACACTTTGACTTGCTTACGCGGGCACCGAAGCCTACGCTTTTGTGTTTAAACAAGTTAGCATTGAGTTCTGATGGCCTTCAGAGCTTCAGCACTCGGGCAGTACATATTCTGTCCTCGCATCATACCCACCTTCGGCTTCGGCAGTGTCGCAAAGTGTAGTAGTAGCATCAAAAATGATAGCAAGCCTAAAAGATACCCATTTCCGATCGGCGAACCTTGACGTGATGTGAGAAGAGCATATGCTGTGAATGGAATGATCCTTGACAACCTGAACAGAAGGATTAGAAATAGCCTTTAGAAAGTGACCCTGGGGTGACACTACCCACAGTGGTGATCCATCCAAAATTGCTTGTTGCAGAGATGCTTGCATGAAGGTGTTTATTAGGTGGACTCGTGATACAGACTTAAATGCCATAAACTAATGATTAAAAGTACCCCTACGTGGAACCACATTTTTAAATCATAGTTAAATTTAACTTCGCTAATGAAAATTCTCCAACTTTCCTTCCCATTCACTTACCTCAAATGTTCCTACACGACTTTCTATGAAATGCATGCAAATGTTTGCTTACAATTATCAAAAATCTTGCGACAAGTAAGCTAACATTTTACTAATTCAAAGAAATAAGCATGCTGATTCGAAATTGGCCTCCAAGTACGCCCAGCAGATTTGCGTAACTCAGTCGTCCTCTTCATTAGCAGTAAGTGATTCAATAACTAGGAGTCGAAGGCAACAGAAATTCATTTCTCTCATCAGATCGCTGATAATCCTTGCTGACACCATTGTGATTCGCTGTTGCTTTCAACCTGTCAGCACTTCTGAAAACATTCCAATTCTACAATCACTGAGGCCATTTTTATGCACACTCATGGGCACACAGTTCATTCGGGGTGATCGGAGTTCCAAAAGTTAGCCGGATGACAAATGGCTGTCCTTACTGTTAATGTGTGGATTCCAAATAATGCCATCTAGCTGCCAGAAGAGTGTTGCGGCTGCTTACAAAGCAAGAGGATGACGTGTGCCGAATGCCAGTGCATCCGGAGGCAGTAATCAAATTAGAGGTGTGCAACGTCTCCAAGTGACACTTTGTGTGCTGGTGGCTTTATCAATGTAATAACTTCTGGTTTTTCTGCCTGTAAGTCTTACCCGTTGGCGAAAGCCTTATTTAACTCATCATACATCCCAGTTGTTTCAAATGAACAGATTCACTTTTACTTCGTGTTTCAGAACGAAGAGCTAATTCTGGTATCCTCTTGACTGAAAAATGATTTGACTGCATTAGGTTCAAGCGATCACCTTCCAATGAATTGCAAAGCGCAAATTGACTAAAGTTTACTGTGTAAGATCATCACACCTAACTTTTGTCCAACCCTTACGTGCCAGCAGATGTGTGCGGTGTGTTCAGTTATTGACACATTTGCAACGATGTCCAGATGTCCTCGTGGTCTCATTCCACGTCTCTCTTTTATGCAAATCCAAAGCTCATGGAAGAGGTTAAGCAAACACAAACATTGACGCAGAGTCGTAGGTCAAAACAAGCTTTCTATAACCCCATCAGGCAGGCATTTTTTTATATTTATAAGGGTTGAAAGATGAGCGATAATTGCCGTTTAAGGGATGCACAACCTTGCTAAAGTCCTTCTTCACCAGCCATATACAACAATATTTTGATTAGATTTCAGCTCTGTGCTTCGGCGCCGCTGGCACTTATGCAGCCCTTGAGCCATGTCAGTGACACCACGCAGCCCTTCTCTACGTCTCGAATGCACTTTCCATCCCGTTATTATGGCAGTGTAAAACCAACTAAATAGTAAACCATGAGAAAATTAGTGACGATACCTTACAGAAGGCCTGGAATCTGCTTCTACAGTCGAGTGCTACTCCCGCGATTTGTAGAATCGTTGTAAAAACTATAGCGGTCGGGGAGGCCCGTGTTGGTTTGGATGGATTCATGATTCTGTCTGTGAGACCTGAGTAGTCACTTACTCATAGGTTCAGCTTCGACACGTGTTGGTGTCCGATTCTGACCCAGGAACAAAGGAATGGGGTCTGGAAGACCTGAACCTGTTTGTGCTGAAGGTCACAGTGGATTATCGTGATCTGAGTTCCCGTGTGCAGCGTGAGGTGGGTTCGCTTTAATGGGACTTTGATGGGATAATTTGAAACAGGTTGTAGGCACTGCACTTGTAAAACTGAAACTTGTTCCATTATTAGTCGCACCATGCTTAGTATTTTGGTAAACATAAAGTGGATTTAACGGGTGTGTATATCTGTGCCACTTTCATTTCCTTATCGGAGAATGTTCGAGGGTGCAAAGAGGATGGAACAACTATTGACTTACTATTTTCTGGTTTCTAGATGTATGGTGAAATTCAACAGGCCTTGACGAAGTAGGATATGCTGTAAGAGATGAGCAGACACAGGGAGGGAAACAGACGGAACACGCAACGCGAAGGGGAATGAAGAGTCAACTGGTAAGATGCTTTGTTATCGGACAGTGTTGAATAAATTGAATCAAGTTTTCCCCTGCTTACCCTTTGCAGCTTACCCCATGTTTAATTCCGTGTTTTTGGTTTCGTTTGCTTGTTTGTTTGTTTTGGAATGGTTGCTGAGGAGCATAGTGCCAAGATGACGCAAGAGGTTGGGTTGTCAAATGCTTGCGATGTAGGTAGTGGTAGGTGGGTGCGCCAGTGGATTTTTGTCTGTTCGGTCGGAGGTGCAATCCTGAGGTGGTTACCCAAACGGGACTTGAATTTTTTGCAGACTGATGGAAATGCACTTGAGTTGAGGTCATTGATGGCAGACAACGTGACTTCGATTTTCGGTGTCATTAGTTGACGGAGACCACTGGTAAATTGCACCTCCCAGGGTTTGGAGCGGGGGAGAAGTCTGTTATGGTGAATAGCTGTTGTTGCGTGTCTGCTTCCAGGGGAAAATAGGTTGCCACCTACACTGTCGAGGTGCTTCGGTGGCAGCAGATGGATGGCATTGTAGTGTCCAAGAGGCGTTGGATTTATTGGCGCGCAACAATGTAATTGCATGGAAGTGAAGTAGTCGGTGTTTGGTATTTACCGCCTGGGAGTTGGCGAAGAGTGTACGGTCGGTGTAAGGCAGAACACTAGGGTTGCCGCATGCATATGATGCGGGTGGTGACTGGATGCGCCAGTAGATTCTCTACGGGTAGCTGTTTATGGGGTTGACTGCCTGGTTGAGAGTAGGTTTGGGACTGTTCTTTATCTAAAGTTTGAACATTTTGTAGGCAGCCAGTTCTTGATGTGATCGTGTTTGTGATGCGATGGGATGTCGGTACGTGGGGAGGTGATTTGCACAGCAGTAAATCGCAAGCGTATTTATTTCTGCTCACTGGTCATGGAGTGGGACGAAGCCTGTCTGCATTGACTACGCTACTGTTGCTCATCCTTCTGTGGCCCTCGAGTGCTGATACTCCACAACTTCAATGGGGTGTGTAGACGAGATCTCGCCTAATAGCATATTGACTTGTCTCGTCAGTGTCGCGTAGTGTTGCACTTGACCTTTCATGTGTTGTAATAGTTTTTTTCGTCACACTGTTGTTGACCTTTATGCTGTGTCTATTGACTTGACGAGATTGTGAAGTGATGGATGATGATGTGGAAACCGACCCATGAGAAGCCACTGAGACTGTACTAAGCGGCTTGAAGTCGTTGTCCTTGTGGACAGCTGTGGTGTAGCAATCATTTGATTAATCGATTCTCCTGAAAGTTCATTTGCTCAGTGTGGGCTGTTTATTCATCCAAAACAGAAGGGGCACGGCTTTGTGCTTGGAGTGGAGTGTGATTGGCATGCAAGAGAGAAACAAGAGTGAACCTGTAACTTGGTGAGCATATTGCATAAGTTGAGTCAGACGTTATTGTCTTCTTACACCTATTGGTTTCGCTTGTTCATTTCTTTTAGGTCTGAGATGTTCAGACATTGTCGCCTTTACTACCGTGGCATGGGATGATGCCAATATGAAGTAGCTGTGGAGTAATTGGAAGTGTTGATTTGATGCTTTGATATTTAAGCATGATTCTCTGTACGACTCATTGCCATACTTGATGGTCGCTCGCCTAGTGTTGAAGGCTTAGGAAGCAAGTTGTCGACGCGTATCCAAAGAGGCATTTTTGATGACGCCTACATGTGGGTGTTGCAGTGGGTGGGATGGTCTACTTCCTGATTGTGGTTACTAAGAGAAAAGGAGAACGCCTAACAACTTCATGTTCTACTTATTTTCGCAGATTCCAACCTACACAGCTTATGGCTCACGCAATTGTGCGGCTTAGGGATTTTCGCTTATGCATGTGAGTGTTTTAACGATCACCCGCCAGTTGATAGTATTGAGTGTATTTCGCTACCTGAGACAAGTAGTTGGGCTTGTCTTTGCATGCTTGCGTTGCGGCAATGGATTTTAGAGCCATAGCCACGCCAAAGCTTATTACTGCTACTATAGTCGTCGTAAAGCCGCACCATTGACTGGAGCATGAGTTTTCGTTTTTAGGCCAACAATTCTTCTACTTGTCATGGACACGCGGACATACGGAATTAGCTCACATCATGGGAGATGAAAAGGCTGATGATGTAGTACTATGACCGAGGAGAGTGGGAAGTACGGCACTAAACAATGCGAAGCGGACCACGGTATGTATCGCTGGCTTGTTGAAAGATGGATGTTAATGATGGGGCCACTTAATTGTATAGTCGCTCTGCATTTGCTGTGTGGTATTTTAAATACCTGTTAATGTATTCTGTCCGAGTATGATGTCTTCTTTCGCCTCCGGGGAGGGAAAAAGCTGAGAAAACTGCAGCCTTTCAACTGCCTCGTTGGCATGGCATTAAAACTTCCATCTAACTGTCGACGGCGGTCTTTAAACAAGGCAAAGTTGATAAGCACCCATTGTGATCGAAAGATATGATAAAAATATCAAAGTAGAAATCACCTGATAGGCTTTGGTATAAGGTCAGATTATTCAGAACGAATGTGAAGTAAAGATGTTAGCTGTAGGCGCATTTTGAATAAAATTACACAGGCTTAGAAAGAAGGTAGGTGTTCCCAGAAATATTTTGTTGAACTACCAATTTTTGTTTTTAGCTTTATGCATGAGGTAAACAACTCTGCATTGACCATATGCTTCCTTGCACAAGTGTATTTCAGTTATAAGTACAAGTGAGTGTTATGTTACAACAGACCCCGCGGAACAAATGAAGGAAATCAGTTGATTCACCTGTTAGCAGGGTTGCTAAAGTGTATCCAGACCTAACTGTGCCAGTAATTATGCAATGGTGTGTTTAATTGATTTAAGTGATTACTCGAAGAAGATAAGGAGGTACAATAAAGTATCCAGGTTAGGCTGACATTTATTTGCAAACATACCGATTGCGTTCGAATGGACTGCTAGTTTCAGTGCTACCACGGCCCGGTGTACGAGTGCCCCACAACTAGCCCATGACTGTGCTGCGGAGCTATTTGTTGTCCATCTCTATTGTCGTGAGGGAGGGTTAGACGGTTCTGAAAAAACCAATGCTATTATTTTCGTTGGGTGACTTGTTAATTTTTAAGAGATAAAATGTCGACTAGTGGGGTCTGATCTGTAGGAAACATTAAAAATCTGCCGAGCTTTGCATTCGTTTTCAGCACTTTCTTGAAAGACCTTATATATAGGTACACATTTATCCAACTGTGCATACACCTATTTGCCAAGTCAAGCACGAAGGAAAAGGTAGCTACTGTTAAGGTTTATATATTTTTAAATGCAGTGCGAAATTGGCACTAATTCTTTATGCTACACAGTGGCTCTTGCAAGCATTTAAGAGCATTCAGGCAATGGTGTGAATGTCTTAATTTAATAACAGCGAATTTGACAGCCAAGTCCTAATTTGTCGCCGCTCCGGCGACAATAAATCTCATTTTGCTTATTGCTACCATTCATTTTTATGCGTTAGTGCTTTTGATGTACGCATTTTTAACAGCATTTTGCTTCTACTCTATATCCTTAAGTATTTTTCAAAATGCTGCACAGCAAAGGTTTGCTTATTCAAGTTGTTACAGACGTTTTGATCGAGTAGATTGCGCTTGCTGGACACTTAACCTTCCAACTACTTATTAACTTCCATAGCAATGGTCGAAACTTCGGTCCTTAGCTGTGTGGACCTATTCTTAATGCAGCGCTTCCGTTTCTGCTTCGATATGAGTTGGTAGCCGATTCTGATCCAGAAACAAAGGAATGGGGTCTAGGAGACCTAAAGACTGTTTTTCCGAAAAGCCGTAGTGTAATCTAATGCCTTAAGATTAATTAACCTGACTTTCCTAGTGTAATTTAGGTTAAGTTTGTTTTAGTATGACTATGGAAGGATAACTTAAAATGAATTTCAGCCAATGCACTTGTAAAACTGAAACTTGTCCTGTAGCTAGTCGCATCACGCGTAGCGGTTTGGTAAACATAAAGTGATTTGACAGATGTGTTTGTTTATGGCACTTTTATTTCCTTATCGTGGATTGCTTGGGACTGCAAAATGGATGAAACGCCTACTGACCTACTATTTTTGACTTCTAAAAGTATGGTCGAAATGCAACAGGCTTTGACAAAGTAAATTGTGGTGATGAATGGAAAGCAAACGCAGTAGGAGAAGAGCAGGCATGATACAGGGGGTTGATGAAACGTACAAAGCGAAGAATAATTAAACGAGGCACGTTTTGCTCCATGATTTGCAGAGATGTTTCGATTCTGTTGGGCTGCAGTTAATTGTTGGCGGCACAGGTAATGAGTGCATTTTGAAGTGAATTTTCAGCTGTTAGAGGTGTCTTCAATCCTTGCAAGATGTGGCATGCCATCACTTAGGTTTGGGAATGCGCAGAATGTGTAACTTATGGGTGATTTGATGGGTGGATGGGTGTTTTTGAATTGAAGGTTGCATGCTGCTCGCGATGCTGGCAAGTAGACTCGGTAGCTAGTATCACTATTGGGCAACTGCGTTAAGTTGGATGACATGCTGAGAGAAATGGCCAAGCGAGAAGGAGAATGTGATTGGAGATCTGCTTGTTGAAAGCCTTTCGATAACACACTGAAACTAGCCTCCAGTTGTCGATAGTGGTTTTTAACGAAATGAGGTTGATGGATGCACATTGTGATATAATATGCGGTGTAAATATTCAAGCAGGAATAACATGGAACACTCTTCCATATTGTCGGATTTGTCGGAACGAAGGCGAAGGCATCAGCTACAAGAGTAATTTTTGTTTTTGGAGCCGATAATTTATATGTCAAGGCAAATAGGAAATTCCACTATAAAATTTTCCAAAAATAAATACGTGGCTCTGCATTGCAGCATGATCTCGAGACATGTAAATGTAGGCCACAAGGGCTTAGGGCAAGCCAACCCCCTCAAGCAATTTTGGAATTACTTGATGTTGTTTTGCATTGCTGATGGGTAGCAATGGCGAAGGAAGTGTATTTAGTAAAATGCGAACTGCAAAAATATGAAGAGCAACAAATAAGCTTTAGGGCGGGAACCCGTAAGCGCAACAATAAATTCCTTGTTGTGGAATAAATCAGGAAAGCAGGTGATTACTTGCGGTAGGAGTAATAGGTGTGAAGTGATGTGGAGAAATCAGAATGCGACGAAGAAGAAAAAGGGCACAGTATGCGTTCGCAAAAGATAAATAGCCTGGTTGTTTTTAAGTAGTAAACAAGAGGACTGGTATGGCTACTGTCGGAATAAAAGAAGAATGTGATTGACATATGACATTGTAGGGCTAAATGGGAACAATGAAGTTTTTATTGTCCTACTTGCAGGTAGTTTGAGATGCTTGAATGGAGGAAAGAGGGAACATAAATGTGGCAGGAGAGTTAAGCGGCATGATTATGCACTCCAGAGCCACCATCGTCTTTCTGCTTTTCTGATTAATCTAAAATTGTAATACTTTACTGCCACACTGACACTCAGTTACCGTGGCGGTCAGTTAATTTATCAGTCAATACCGCTAGCTTAAATTTTCTGTTTCCTGTCAACGATACGTGAGGTAGTCCTTCTGCACGATGCTGTCATCTTAAGCCTTCTGGGTGTGGATGTGTGCATTTAGTGGCAGCCATCCTTCTAGCCACTTGAGGTTGGGATTTGGCCGGATGAACATCAGGCTCTCTGGGGAGTACATCTGGGCGGGAACCGCTAAGGTGGAACCCGGAGAGCGCTAGGCTCTTTGTTCTCAGGTTATGCTCCACAGCTTATTGGCACAGCCTTTGGGTGGTGATAGGCTTCGGTGCTAGCAGAAGTAGTTCTTGTTTAAAACACCCACACTCTGCACTTACTGGGCAGGAAATCCACAAATGGTAATTCAACTGGAATTGCAACAAAACGCTTTAGGACACTGATCCTTACATAGTTCGTACAGTTTGGCATGAGATCTTGGATTGCAGTTTTACTGCTCAATGTTAAAAGCAGTTTCTCTGCAAGACAATTATCCTTTCCATTCGTCTGCTGTGTAATGAGCATGCTTTCCGAAAGGACTGACTTGCGTGAAAATGCGGTATTTCACGTTTGGTTGTCGACCACTTCAATTCTAAAGCTGATTGGCATCATGTTTTTTCTGTTTGTTTTCTTCTACAAATGTGCAAGGCCCTTCCATTTGGTGATGGTTACCCCTTACTCCCTGATGCAATGCAGTAAATAGCCCTGTCTATACACGCTGTGATCGTTAAGCGCATGCTTGAGACCTTTTATTTGCTAGGGTTTTTATTAGCTACTTGCAGGCATTTTGGCATCGTCGTTGCGTCATAGCTTTGGCGTTGCGTTCTCAATGTAGTTGCTATCACCGAAGAAGTCAATCTCACACCACGCAGGCATCCTCAAAGCACATTACAAGAGCTTCTGCTTTTTAAATGCCTATGACCATCAGTATTTAAATAGGTGTTACGATCCTTGCAGCTTTATAAACCAGAACTTTATCAACCGGAAGACCTCACAGACAATGTAAGTCGGTTGAAAAGGACAACTAGGCCTTTTGTCGGTCTATTGGCCTGTGATGAGTTTTGTGGTGATGGAGGTTTCGTACTGCCAGTCTTGCTTGATGTTTGGATGCGCTACTTTCTGACTCTTATGATGTTGATCCAAAGCTAAAAATGACATGACACTTGGGCTAAGTGCGCACAGTTGCTGCGCAGTTGAGCTTGAAGCAATTATTGACGTAGCATAAATAAAGGATGTGGTTAATATACAATGAATAAAAACGAGCAAAGGAGGACGAGGAGTAGACAGAGGGCAAAGAAGTTTATGAAACAGAGACAAAATAGGATATCGTAAAGGGAACGACTACGAAGCAGATTTGTGCAATAAAGCTAATAATTGAAAGGGACCAATTGTAAAAGGAAGAGGAGGAGAAGACGAGGAGAGAAGAAATTTAGTAATTGAGTGAGGCTTTTGCTAACGAGCACAAATCAGGGAGTGTTAACGGAAGGGCATGCTGATGACAGCTGTTTGATATAGTTGCTGTGAATCTTGGTGAACCACGAAAGTGCTAGCGGATGGACACATGCATGGGCGTGTGGATGGTGTATGGTAGTCACGACTACGCATTAAGCTGTTGCATAGTGAGTTGCGAGTGTTGTTTCGGGATGATTATCCTCTGACAGCAATGCTAAGCACATAAAATAATCTGTAAGCAGATAAGATCAACAATCTTGGTGGCTAAAAATCGAATCTGCGCGAACCGCCGATGACCTGGTTGGAAAAGAGGTCAGCTTTATACCAGATCCGAAGCTTTGCTTTTTTTAACAGAACGTGCCATTCAGAGGAATCAGATCGAAAGCGTCCATGATTTGCAATGATAAAGTCACGACTTAAAAAATAGCAGATGATTTGAAGGCTGCACCTACATTATAGTGAGACGGAGATGGCAGGACGGGATGACGACCGTTGTCATCGCACTACAACTACGGGAGATAGTACAGTGGAAGAAGAAAAAGAAATGAGTGAAGGGATGAGAAACACCAACAAAAAGATGAGAAGAGTGACTTTTAGGGCACTGATAGAAACCAAAACCCATTTTTGCAAACTCTTGCTGTTGATGGCGGTTCCGGCTGTTTTGGCCGAAAATTGCACGTGCCCTCCACTTCAGAGTGCTAGGGGTGGGCAGCAATCTTGTGGCAGGTTCTACAGCTTTTTTTGCCAAGATAACAAATTCTTTATTTTCATACTTTATACTTTGGATGAATGGTACTGAATCCTCCAAGACTTTCATTGCATTATTTGTTTGTTCTGTTCTCTCACCTCTAACACCTTATCTACCACCTTACCTGCCCTATTTCTTCTGCCTTCTTGCCCTTATTTAATGCAAATAATACATTGAAGAAGTTTCCATTTGGCTACGTGATTTAGTCTTGCCCTATCTTTGCAGCTGCGTTGTCACACCATACAGAATTTCGAAACCAGCTTTATTGAGGAGGGTTTCTAGGAAGAAATGCAAATGTTACAACTATTACTTTAGCTTACTGTAGCGGCGAGATGCTAAATTTTGTCTTGTAAACAGGATCTGTGTAATTTTGTTTGCGAGGCAACATTGTGACATTTAATATTATTACATTACAAAGCGGTAGAGTAATGCAGACTAATTCAGCCATTTTGTAGAACGCAGTGGCATAGCGCCAAGCAGGAGCAAGTTATCAATGGCGACAAAGATTGATTTTTGGAGTTATGGTAATGGACACATGCATAATTCCCTGGAACGTGACGCTACCCAGCTGTCATAAGACACCCTCGCTTCCATCACCTTTATCGAGCACTTCGCTCTCACCCACACATGAGAGGAGTCTGTTTTTAGCCTCGACGCAGCCCAGTTAATTGTTTTGCGAATTCAGAGCTCCCATTGGCTCCTTCATAGTCTTCTCGATGAGTTTAAGCTGTCGTCCGAACTAAATATTTAATCTCTAACGTGGTCGGAAAAACAGACTCAGTTTATCCTGTCATAGCTTGGCTAATCATGCGACTGAACCATAATATAGTTACATGTTAATTGAAGGAATCCGCTCCAAAAATACCTCTACGAATTTGTTTGTTATTCCGAAACAACATTTCAAATGTCGAATAGAGCATTAATAGTGTTTTTTGATGTCATGCCTTCCAAGTTTGATGTCACAGCCACGCACTGACTCGACCCTCTTGACTTCGGTACCACCGCGTACCAACAACATTTCAAATATCACTTAGTAAATCATGCTTTGACCCTTAAGAAGAGCGCATTTTTTGCCTTGATAAAGTTCGGCTTTGCACTTTTCTTTTCACACCTAGTAAAATAAAATGAATGAGTATTTCCAACCAATTTGATGCTTGGGATCAGAATGTTCCTCTAGGGTATAGCAGAATTTCAGAGGTGTGGTGGTTGCCAACACTTGACAGGCTTGCATACGTAAATCGTGAAACGCCAGCTTTTGTCACTACCATCAGGCAACCATGTTTTGATGTTGCAGAAACAAGTCTCTTCCAAACTTCACTCTGCGGACGATTTTAGCATCGTACAATATAGTTGCATCCTTTTTTATAGTTGCCCAAGAAGGAAAAGTAATGCTTGAGAGGAAATTACAAGGAGATGCATTTATTTGCAGTCGAAGAAGCGCAATCTAGAATACTCCTGGTGACGATGACAACTTTGTCATCTGATATTGCAGTCTTCGCAGCTAACTGTTGCCATATCGCAAATGGAATGCAAACTTACAAACCTACTTACAAATTGTTGGAAGGAATATGATGTTGCCCCCTGCTCATTGCATTTCGACTAGTTCAAACGCAATTTTTAATAAATAATCTTGTAATGTTTGTGGTGCAAAGTCCCTGTAAGGCACCAATAAATATTTATTGGATTATAAAGAGGATGGAAAAGCTACTGTACAATAGGGTTAGGGTTTGTTCAATGCTTTGGAACGTTCAGGAAGTGAAACCTATAACAACTGTTTGGTGGGAAATCGGTATCATCACCTGCGTATCACATGGGCATACGGGCAAAGATTCCATTGCTGGCACACATTATGACCTTAAAGAAACATGGCGATTTGGATGGTGGGAATAAGTTTCAGTAGTTGTCCCTATTGCAAATTTCTGGGAGGATTTGGTGTTTTAAATCAAGTTGTACATAATTTTGCTATTGTCTTGCAACCGCGATAATGCAAGGTGTTGTAGATGCCTCCTCCGTTTTCGGACCTGTGTTTTTCCAGATATCCTCCATAAGCGGCTCATTTTACATCAGCATGTGTAGTACCTATTTTCTTTAAATGAGCTTTGTAGGTGAGAGGCTAAAGGACAATTTTCAACCTGGTCATGAACGGTCGTGGTTCCTCTCATAAGTCAGAGGCTCGCTCCGGTCATAATAAAGATGTACCGGAACACCTAGCCTCCTAATAGCAGGGGTAGAAGAAGGGAAGAGGAGAAAATGGCAGGTCCCTCTATGGCAGGTTCCGCTGCGTGGTTAATTTTGAAAAGGACATTAAAGATGCAAGAGGGCAGACCTAGGCACTAGGAGAGCGCTCCAGATAAACCATTTTGGTGGCGGCTATTTTAGCTCACACCAAAAGTCGTGAAAATAAAACTGAATGCAGGTTTTCAAGCAGTGAAACTAAACTGCGTTTCTACTTCAGTATCGTGCGATTCGAAATGACGTAGCAGTGCGACAATAGGACAATCGTTTTGGTGAAATTCCGCATCTTGGACTAATCACCCAGATTTTTCATTCCTTGAACGAGTGCCTTAGAGTGGATGCCATTCCGGTCTTACGCTACGGTTACGATATGTCTTGTGTTTTTCTACGGAAAAGAAAAAAATTGATTAAGCATTTCAATCAAGACAGAGAGGAGAGATATAAGACAACTTAAGTTGAGACAAAATCGCTTATTTCGGTTGAACAGTGCGCCGAAGTGCTCCAGATCATGGCAAATCAGGTATCTAGCTCCATCTGATCCGATATCATCCATCCACTTAGACAAACCACGTTGACTACAATAGCCACAACAGGTTTTACACCAATGAATTGTGGAAGAACCAATGGTTAATTCAGTGTGATTCTGCCTTGTCAAATAATAGAATAAATTAATATACGAAGATTGCGACAGGCAGTCCACATCAAAGAATGGGCAGAACTCATATCAAGCTTCCCACATTTGCATAAATGCAACTGGTCCCATTTAGTTCAGCCCGACTGTCACGACGACTAGCACATCACGCTTTGACCTTGACGCTATCTTGTCCTCGACGCATCCAGTAAGACTAGCTGCAGGTCTGTGCACTCCGAAGACCACACTTTCAACAATTAGTTGGCCGCCAAACTAGACTGCAGAGTGATATGTGACGGTGGTACATTGTGAAACACGGCTGTTTTTGCTGCCGCTTCAAAGGATCACTCCTTATTGGGTCGACGGGTCATTTGCGGAAGAACACCTGCTATCAGCAATGAAATCTACAGACTAACAATAGATTGACCAACAAATATAGCATGCATAACTTAAACTAAGCACTTAGCTCAAAAAGATGCCATGCTTCTGGGTGTTTTAAACTTTATTCGCAAATTGCCAAACTGCATAAGCAATCTTAAAAAACATAGAAAAGTCAAGGAGTACTGCATAAAAATTACAAGCAAAACCTATTAAATAGACCAGTTGAGAAGATCTACCTCTACCGAGTGGATAAAAAGAACTGATGGGTTGACATTAATTCATAATTAAGCATGAATGAGTTAATGAAACAAATGAGATGAGGAGGCACGAACGGATGGACGGTTGCATTAACACAAAGTGGATACGCACCAGATAAATGCTTAAGAGGCAATAATAAACGTGTAGGTAGGAGAACAATGAAAACAGAGGCGAAAGCGAGATTTGAGAGCAGCCCATACCTACAACTCATTATACCCTACTCTGTTCCCACAGCACCAGCTTACGCCCAGTTAGGACTCGGATCCGACTGTGTGGCTACTACCCTCATGGCCGTCGTTGCTGCTCAGCTTTCTCTACGCACTCAAATCGCTGCTAACCACTACACCTGCAGTCCAACAGACCGAACACACAAAGCACAGACCTGGCAGGTAACTCCTGATTGATGTGTTTCGGAGTGACCGACAAAGAACTATTTGCTTAGTAAAAGTGGCATCACAAACAACTTCCCATCATAAATTTTTTTACCAATCAGTCCCTCAGTCAAAAAGCCAGCCCACACACATGTCAACCCTATATCTGCCACTTGCAACTTTACTGCGTCTGGATGGCAGTCAGCCTGCACCTCGAAATGGCATTCAGTGTCGACTTGAGAGTAAACCACCACTTGCACCATCACTACGCTGAACGTCGCCGTTGTTTCTTCTCGACACGTCGATTATGACCTTAATGTTACTTTTGTAAGCTTTTGTCGCTCTCCTCTTTACTCATTCATAATGCAAAATACTCAGCCACTTCATATCAATTGTTATCCAGCATTTGCTCAGCCATCCATCATTTGTCCTTCATCGTTTACTTTCTTCGTTCATTCATTATTTTGTATTCCTGCGCTAATTATAGTTTCAATTGCAAAATTAACAGTTCGGTTTTGTCTACTCAATTTCGCATCAACTCTTCTGCTTAGGTCATTTGATGTATTTTGCATTAAATTTTCTGACAGTACTCTTGGATTAGTCGGGTATTTTGAGATCGCCTCAAGATTTTTCCGATTAGAGCCTACAGTGCTTACGTGCACAGTCTCCATTGGTGAGACATGCGAATGAAGTGTAGACGTTGGAAGGGGTTGATGTGTTCTAGGTTTACGCAAGTACTCTCAACCCAGTCGACTCCGACGCACTTGTCTAATCTCTTACAACTATCAGTAATTTCGCCCAATTTGTAGACAGTGTAGCCACAGACAATAAATGGGCGTCCAGCTCACCAGCAGCTCTAAGCGTGTCAATAGGAAATCGTCAGCACTCCCAACATATGCTGACCACTTTAAAGATTGTTTTGGTTACAAGGCTAAGATGAATGCGCTTTATGTGGAGGGATGGAAGTCAAATGCCTGTGCATGTAGCATTTTCTTCTCCCTCTTCCTATGCACACGAGATGACGATGGAAGTGGTGACGCAGTAGCACTCGACTCTCCTGGAGGTGACTGAGTTGGAGCTTGGGACTGGTAAAGTGGGATCGACCTTGATAGAGACTGAAAAGCGGTTCGATTTCCCTCTTCTATTGACTTGTGAGCAGTAATACAACCCTATCATATTTCCTGTTCGTTGTCCATCGGGAGCTCATGACTAGCCTCTACTTACCACCATTTGCGTACAACCTACCATACATCGGTCCGTGCTTGCCTACCCTGAAGGATTTATGCATTGTATTCTCTGAAAGCAATTGCCATGGTTGGCTATCGGTGGTCCCTCAGTAATGCTCAATCTTTGCTATGCTTGTCGAGGTTGTGCTGTTTCATTTTCACTTCGAAACCAATTGTTAAGGCAATGGTGTTGTCTTAATCTGTGGCAAGGTAGTCAATCAACTAGGTCACAGATCTCCGAATGTGAGCTGTTTTTAATTTCAGCCTCGTCTTACGGCCATAGTGGCTGTAAATGCACACCTTCGAGTGCCTTCTTACCTTTACCGAATCACTGGCTTATGTCAAGGTG
>LWMJ02000693.1:10822-25477 GCA_001693035.2 Taenia asiatica
CCTTCGCCCTATTGCGGCGGTCCTAATCGCTCCCAATACAGAGTTGGCAATTGTGCCTAATGACAACTAAGCAACGACGTGTTTGTAGCTATGCACTTTACTTCCGTCAGCCATGACCATTTACTCTGGCAGCCTGGGATGGCTAAGTGTCTGACACAATATTTGTAGCACTGCAACCCTTTCTTACGTTGCATCAGCTTTGAACGCTTGGCACTAAAACTAATGGCAGCACGCAAATCCCATTGCCACTATTTCTGTAATGCTGAATGTTGATCTATCCTTACACTGCAACTCTATATTACCCGAATTTCTTATGCACTTGGAAATATACACTACACGCCTATTGGCGTTTGTCATCACAGATTTTTCATACTTCGTTAGGTACTGTTGAAAAGAAAGGCATACATTTCTAATTCCTGGTAGAATGGCGGATGAGGTGAGCAGCTGTCCTCTACTCATTGTAATTAGCAGTGAGCGATTTGCATCTTAGAAAAAATGTGAATGGCTTGTGCATACGGCTTACTCGGGAACTGTCACTGGGTTATGTTCAATATTATTCCAAGTGTTTGGAACAATGCTATGCTTAAGTGTGCGAAACACTGATAGCGCAGCAATATCGTGGCTGCCATGTCTCCTAGTCATTGCACTCAAACTAAGCCGTGCTACTTCCACAATGCGTAGAATAATGCAATGCATGTCTATGTGTACAACCATTCAACGCAAATTTTCCAAAAGTGTTAACTCATGCAAACCCGAGCTCCGCTTCTATTTGTAATTGGTAAATGCTGCAAAACTGGATAAATTTTGGCTTTGAGCACTCACAACTGAATGGTCACTTCACTATTAGCTTGTTTATTGGAGTGATTGTTGCAATCCCTCAATGCTACTCAAGCGCGTTTGCTACTATTATTCCAAGCATGCATCTGCTGTACCACTTTTCACTCTGCTGCATTCAAAACATATATCTATACATATATATAATATTTGCATCTACAATTTAATAAATTGTAGTATAATAGTATTTACATGTTTGCAATGAATGCATGGAAAAGAAAGCACAAATCCAAAAGAAGATTAGTTAAAATGAGTCCAAGGGAGGGGAATGAGGTACAGGTGTTGTAATGAAATGAATGAGGTTAAACGAAAGATTAAATAATTAGTGATGTAAAAAGCGTTGAGCTTACCTAATCTGACAAAAGTTATGCTTCCATCTTCCTCCTTTACGTACCGTGACTCAAAAGCCACTCCCATATACAATTCGCACTTGCACTTAAATACCGAAAAAGAGCATTATATACTTGGGAAGAAATGAAGCAACCATGAGAAAACCATAGGTCTAAGATCGCCGCGTTTGCTTTTAGACTAACCCGGTAGATGGAAATTGATGCTGCTGTCTAAATTGTAGGTATGTAGCAGAATGCCATTTATAGTAAAGAACCCGATACTTAAGCAGTGTAAATGCTTAAAAGCAGGTTGCTACAACACATTAAGTAAAATACAGAAGCTGATCGCTCAGATCCACCTTCCGTGACGAGTGCTGATGATTTAAAGGAATTAAGTCATTTAGGTATAGTGTAAGAAACCGAAAATGATCAATTCATTACACCAAAAATGTTTAAGGGTTTATGAAACAGTAAAGTGGTATACTAAAGTCCGACAATTCTGCTATATTTTAAACTGAAACAGGGCAAATAAAATTGCTATTCCATGTTATTAGCAGGTCAGGAGATACGATTTTGAGTTAGAAGTATTTTTACAGCTCAACTTTTTCTTTACATTCCATTTAAGGCTTGCTACGTTAAATTTGTTTGAAGTTTTGCTACTCGTGCATCTAGTACGTTTCACAGCTCCATTTATTTGGCAGTGTGCCACATGCTCTGTCATGGGATTAACACGCGCAATCTAAACATCATTTAAATGCACAGTGTAAGAGCGTTTTTATTTTACACCGACACTTATGGCTTCTGCAACTGTGAATCTAACAAAGACAGGTTATCAGTGAGCTAAGCTGCAGGCAAATGCTTTGGTTCATTTTAAGTAAATGAGGGCACATGTTTATTTTGACAAGCTTTCGTGACGCATAATTTAGAGGGCTTTTAACGCAGTGAAAACACATGAATTTTTCTTAAAAATTAAAGTTTTGAAAGCAACAGGAATGAAACCTCCTTTCAATCCAAAGACGTGCCGTTACCAGTCAATCGGTCTGACTTACCTCGTATTTGATGTGGACAGCAATGCTGCACGCAGATTCAAGACACCGTTGGAGGCATGTCGCCACCGGTAACGCATACACTTGTGGCCGTACTTTGGCATCGTAGGATTTGTTGCTCAAATTTCTGAACTCAGCAAGGGCGCAAGCAAGTAAAGCGGTGACCAACTCCAACACTGCTTGCTTCATTTTTCCAAATGAAAATTCTTCACCTACACCACCTGCAATCACATTTATCCGATTGGTGGAGCACAATTTCTGTTACTGGTTAGTCTATTCCTATGATTGGTTCATAAAAAGCATTTAAATGCCTGCAGCCTCCATGAAAGCGCAAAGTGTGCACGAAGAGACCGGCATTGTCTATCATGGCCTTGATTTTACTGCAAAATATTCAGCTTTTCAACTTAAAACGGCAGTGCTGAGCCATATTTAATCTCTGGTCTACGTTCCTACTCAAAATGCTAGCTGAAGCAGTCTTGGCTTTGCGTTCGTGTGGATAACTGCAGATTGCAATGCAGAAACTGCTTTGTAAGGGGGGCAAGTAGTCTGTTGTGTGACTACAAATGGAAGCAAAGTTTAAAATGTTTGAAAACATACAAGAGTCTTTCATTTGTAAGTATGCATACACACGCGTAAATGGTAGGCTTCTGCGTGCCAAAATCGACGCCTCCACGAGTATGCTAATGATCGACAGATTTGCTTAGTCACTTTCTGGTTGGACACTGTTCAAAAACCTTTTTCAATGTCACATGTCAGAGAATTTTTCTGAAAGGAGTCTGGGGAGTTTCGAAATAAGTTATCCCACAAATAAAAGCATGCTCCAATTAACCATCTCCTCCCTCCTCTTCCCGACCTCGCGTTAGCCCCGTTTTATTAATAGCTGCATTCTTTGTAGATTTCGCTATAAAAGGAAAGATATTCAAACCCCTGTGCCTCTAGTGCAACGCATAGTGCATTCTCTACGAAAAGTAAGGAATAAATATTGCCACGAACTTAATAGTTGTAAAGTTGGTTGAGCGATAGTTCCAAGAGCTAAAGGCATCGACAAAGAATTGAGATCAGAGTCTTCTGATAAGTAAAATGCCTGCAATAATATGCACCACAATTTACGAGGAGGCATGAATTTTATCTGATTTATGGGCTGTTAGTAGTTTCTCTATGCATGGATAAGCAGTCCACCTATTTGCAAAATGAGGAATATTGCTGCAAATATGCCCAGGCAGGAGCAGTGTGGGGTGGAAATCCTCTTTTTACGTGGCTAAATGCGGAATCTCAAGCTGAAGTGGTCGCCCAAGAAGGCATTGATCAAAATTTTCTACGATGATTTTCCCGTTATTTTAGTCTTATTTGGGATTGGCAATGATGAGCTGTGTGGAACTGCTGCAAAAACCTAGACAAAAGTCTGCTGTTATGAAATGAGTTGATCAAAGGCGTTTTCACCGAGGCAGGTATTTGTACTCCAGTGACCACAGCAAGCATAACATTGCTGGATGGGTGTCCTTTCTCACTAAAGCACACACAGGTTTGAAAGTAAAGCATTAACTCAATAGTAATCAAAATGAAGCCAAGCAAACACAGCTACGGACAAACCATGTGAAGACATCGATTTCTGTAAATAAGTTTTGATGAGCCATTTCGGGCGGCTGCGTTTGGACCCCTTCAGAACTTCTTAGCTTCGTCAGAGGATGAAAGTTGATTAGGTCCTTAAACCTGCACAAGGCACTGGCTTACGATGCGGTGTCGCTGGTGGCCACTGCGACCAGTGACACGTCAGAGGCGGTGCAGGGGCGCTGCTGCTAAAATATGCGTTATGGCGATGTTGGCGAAGCCACAGCCCTTCTTGCGCGTTCTGAAAGCTGGTGAGCGACGACAGACAATGTAAGTTTGCGAAGTAAATTCCTTTTGTTACCAAACGCTTTTTTATTGTTCTTGTTGGACAAATGTCTGAAATTCACACTTATTTAAGGTCAACCACTCCTTTCCATTAGCTGCACCGACTGCACGCAATAATGTTATCCAAGCATCGCCTTCACATATCTACATCAGTGAGGCCGACAGCAACACTCATCTCATCTTTTTCGAAAATACAGTGTTTATTGAAAAGTTATTTGCAGCATGATAATGCCTCGCTTTGCGGCATTAGGAGCTAAATCCCTGCATGGACATGTGGGAATGTTTTCTAGCTTACAAATAGAGTTCGCTGCTGAAATATTTTTTTATCTGATACGGTGTGCACAAAGATTCCACTACTATTAAAGCAATTATCTCTGTTGTTGTATGCCAGCTGAACTGGGCAAAATTCGCTTAAATTATGTCACTGGTTCTAGGCTCTCACTTTTGCATGCATCACTGAACACTAAAATGGCTACAAGTTTCTTTCAAAAGGCTTGTGGCATCTTTACAAATGCTGTTTTGTAATTAATGTGCAGTGGTTCTGGATGGGCTGCAACGGTAATATTTCAAACAAAAGGTACCGTCAGTGATAAATAATTCTAAAACATTCAGTTTATGGTCTGCGCAATTTGGTGTTGTAATATAACAAATGCTCTCTTATTGCAAATTTAACAATAAGACCTACATGCCGGCGTCATTGTTGTAATTCTACCTACTCAAATTTCCTTCCTAATTCAGCGTCTTCTTGATCAGGACTACTCTGGTCCACTCCAAACACAACAGGAGTGCCATAACCTGTAGCGCGAAACGGAAACTTGACTTTAGTGATGGAACAGCTGTTATCTAGAACTACCCTTAAAATCAAAACGAAAATAATGGGTGTATTAGCTGTTAGCATAATGTGCATTGATAAGATACGCATGTAATTAAATTGAGCTCTAGACACTACGCATTATGGCGCAAACTAATCGTCAGAACTTTCAAATAGCAGTGTCAAGTAGGGGTTCTTTGATAAGGTGATAGGGAAAATCAACATTACCAGGCATAGTGCAAAGAAGAAAAAAAGGAATTGCTTCTCCAGTGGACGCTTACAAATACATGCAACAAAAGCATTACCATCTTGGGCAGAAAGCAACGATCGTCAATATTGGAGCTAAAGTTGAGTCCACAGGAGGAAAAGCATGTATTGACGAGTAAATTGGAACAGGTGATGCAGTAATGGCTAAAATATTGGCAAGTTTGTCATCTTGCTGCTGCGATACCTTATTCTGGAGAACCGTCCGAACTGCAAAGGTACTTTCAATACAACATTAAGGCTAATCGTAAGAAGAGCATATTTCCTATTGCCTTCAAATGGGGCGGATGTAGGAGAGCAGCTAGACACTGCACTTGCATTCTACAACCATAACAGATGCTATTCTGTCGCGTAATTGGCGTAATTGTCTACTTTAAAGTAACACCTCCTCCTGTCCGTCTGTATGCACGCATAGCTGTAAAATTAACTGCTAATTCAAGCTGTTGTGCTTTCTACTGGCATTTGAGCATTGGGAGGAGGAGAAGAAGAAAAGGAGGAGAAAGAGGTGAATTGAAAGAAAGCAAGGTGAATGCAGATGGTGAAGCGGACGTGACTCACAGCAAAGCTTGCAGCATGGCAATATGTGCCAAAACTCCTCAACAGCTCGACAGCGACGCATCGATTGCCCCATTTGAATTTATAAATCTGTTTGCAGTGGAACAAGTCGACTTTTTACATTTCACTCTTTCGCACCTTAACGCAAGTCACCTACCAAGATGTGCTAAGATTAGCAACTTTATGTTGGGATACATGACTAGCAAATTGCTGACGATGCCTTGTTTGGTTATTTTCTGCTACATTTTTGCGTGCATCTGTTTAATGTCATGGTGCAAGTCGGCACAGGGTCATTTGGGTTGTAAAGATTGTAGCGGTTGGCTGAAGAACAGCTTTAGTAGAATGGGCACGCAGCAAGTAAAGTTTACTGAACATTAAGTGAGATAGATGCATAGTACAACCAATGCAGAAATTATCTTATTCGGGTAAAAATCACCACGAACGATGAGTGCGCCCTTGCTACATATCCATTCGTTTGTTTGCGGATCGCAGACCCCAGTCAGGTAGATTTATCGCCAAATTAAGTCTACCTGAAATCGTGCTATTGCTTGCCGGTCTCCCTACGCAAAGCTGCTTTGTTCTTTGTAGTCATAATATTGATTCAGGCAATGCGGGGAAGTAGCAAGATGAGCACCAGGTTCACTACGCACAAAAATATGCAAAATATTAAAAATCAGTCCTTGGAGCATTGGTGGTCTACGTGTTGGGCACACAGCAACAAGGAGTAGCTATCGAAATCAGTGCATTTGCCTTGGGACCAGGCTTGCTTGCAGCCTTCGCCAAACTCTAGCCTAATTTCCAGCACTTCCAGGCCTTTTGACATCAAATACTGGCATGGTAGATGCTTCGTTGTTGTCGTTTGGAAGGTATAAGATTGCCAAGTCACACCTTGACGCGTCGGTGCGTGAGCGGGTGGGCGGACGGGCGGGAAGTGGGATTTGGAGTGGGCAAGGTTGAGGCTACTAGAAGGATGCGAGATCAAATGACATTGAGATGGACATGGATCAATATCTAGGGGCAAAACGGGGAGTCATTTCGACATGGAATCAAAGCTGACCCCTGGATGACACCAACAATGACGCTACGTGACCTACAAATCCCATGAGATCGATATGCATTAAGGTCTAGGAAAGTTATTTATCCTCGAAATCGACGTTGACCTATATTTGTCGCACCTGCTGACGTCAAGTGACCTTGAAATTGCCACGGATCGATATCCGGACCCGCCTGGTGACGTCGTTTGGCCTTAAAATCGACCTATCCTGTGCCCATGAAAGCGAAAATGAAGCACACTATGCACAGCACTGTTGTCCTAGAACTACACGCGAGCTAGAACCAACAGTATTCCATCTGGTGGCAATCTAATAGCCACCTCCCCTCCAGAAAGTCCCCACCATACGATCGTGGTGGAAAACAGAGAAGTTATTTTTCAAGCCTGCCTTGTGTACACTTTTACACGTAGTGGTTGTCCATTGTCATGGCTTGCTATCAATTCACATGGATTGCCAGAAAGTGTGCCTGCTCAGCTCTTAGTTAATCTTGATGGAGTTGTTTATACAATTTCATGCCTTGCAGAATACACAGGAATCACTCTGGTAGGGACTCGCTGCGTAGCAGGCCGGGTCTCTCTACAATGCTCGTTGGAGGCACTCAAGCTGAAATGTCTCTAGTCATGGAGATTGGGAGGTTAAAGGTAGAGGGAAGTAATATCGGTACAACTTGACTCTTCATGTTACCAGCTAAAATAAACTGCAGGTTATTTCCTTCGAAAAAGAAACAAACCACTTTTCACAGATTCCTAACACCTTTTAAATTTCCATTAGAAAAGCCAGTTGAAGTACGTAAGTCAACACAAACGTCAAATAGATGCAAAGCTCATTTAACGAGGACAATTCCGCCTTTACCTTTTCGTGAGCAACTTTGGAATTTGAGATTTAATCTAGCGTAAAGTCGCATTGCTAACATTGAATGACGCACTATTGTGGAACTATTATTACCTAACATATAGTTGGGGATGTCTCCCAAATGTCTCCCATAAAATATCTCCACTTGTGGATTTATTTCTTTTCAAGCGAAAGTATGACGTTTCTTGTCGTCCCTAAAGTCGAAATAACCCTTAACACCCTACCATAACTGGTATGCCCTGGCTGCTCATTCGCTTCTCGGTTTCAATTACGAAGACTTAACAGGCCATCTTTGCCATTGCAGGATAGCTTGCCTCTGGGCCATGCCAGTAGCGCCTATCCCGTCTGCCCACTGAATGCATGCATATTCTGCACGAGTATTGTGTCTTCCTTGTCTTCAGAGGAGTTTCAGAGCGCTGCTTTATATCAAGAGAAGGTTGCATTAATTGCGCATTTAACATCTCCCATTCGTAAGCAATGCAGTTTTCTGGGAATTCATTTGTCAAATGGTCCAACTTGAAGTTGCAAGAGGTTGAAATGACAGCTGTTACTAAAATTCCAAATAAATAATCAGATGGATGACAAAACAAAATGGTGTCATCTTTAACTTTATTTAAACTGAAGATCGTATTGATGAAGACCGGTCCTTAATATGCGCTTTCAATTTAGGAATCAGGAGATTTTCCACTAGAGTTTGCTTGTGTTCTACACCCCTGTAGTAAAACATCCAATGTAATAAATGCATTTACAATGTTCAGTCTTGTCTGCATGAAGGCGGACCCTTCCATCCCATGATGTGAGAACACCTTTCCAAGCATTTGTCCCTGGCAGTTTGACAAGTTAGTTTGCACCTGCTGTCTGCTTTCTACAACGGATTGGCACGTGCGGAGGAAATCAGCGGTTCTCATTGAGCCTGTGCAGAACCTGAACGTAAGCGCCTCATGATTTTGGGTTTCGACTTGCGTCAAACTGTAGGCATAAGACTGCCTTCGACAGGGACTTTTTCTGGCGTAGACTATTTGACAATTTGGATAGGTACATAATTTTAGGCTTATAAATCGCTCGAGTTTTGATAAATGCCTATCCAGGCCACTATTGTTTAATCGGTCTTAGTAAAATCCGACACACTTTTGAACAGATGAAGTGCTTATATTGTTGCATTGCTTGCCAAAGCCGAGAGTCAAAGGTGGTAATATTTTGAGAAAAGAGCAATGCCACACCTAAGCATTTTCACATCAAAGTGGTACATGATTCCCCTTCACTTTATCTGATGTTGGCCATCGTCCTCGACGTGCTCTCGATAGTGACCAATTGCACGTGAACGTATTTGCACTGCGCTGTCAAAGGCAGCAGCATCCGCAGCAGCAGTCAATCAGTGTGTTTAAATTAGTTTTCCACCCGCGACACAAATCAATTTAAAAACCTATACGGACATTTTGAGTAACTGAATGGTACATTAGCAAAATGTGCACGAGATCCACATTGTGCGCCCTAATGACAATACAAAAAATTGTAGCCAACATTATCGTCCATTGCCCATCTATGGCACTATAAAAGCAGCGATTATTTTTTTCTATGCAGCAGTAGCCTTTCCTTTTAAATGCGTCAGAACCCTGTCAACATCCCATGAAAATACACAAATAAATGATCAAAAATTGTCCGTATGTGTTTGTTGATGTAGGTTCGAAGAGCCTATCGCGTCCTGATTGCGAAGTTTTGCCTGCCGCAAAATAGCATTCTGGGACCGTAAAACAGCACGGAAAGGCCGAGTCAGAAAGGAATTCCAGTAAGATGGTTGCGTTAATCTAGAATCAGGTTTATTTGCTGTGGGTGTGCAAAAGAAAGGCCTATAATTTGCTGAGGATGGTCGATAATGAGAGTACTTTGGCAAATATTGTCTGCTGAAACAATTGGAAGCATACATAATGCGATGCAGGCTGAGAGGATCAATCATCAGTACTAATGAATAGCGTAGGTGCATGGATGGAAGGACCTACCAATTTGCAAGTGACGTAATTGCAATGTACACGCATTGGAAAAGCGCTAAATCTCTGTCTGATTAGTTATTTTGCCTACATAGATGTATGAGGTGGGCCTCCCCATCGTGGAAGTAGCCTTTTGTGCTTTTAGCAGGTGCTGCCCACTAAATGGGAAATGCATGATGGAGCCTACTCTCGTGTGACTTACGAGTAGCCTTCGCTTCGCTTAAGCCGCTTCTTGCCCCCATCTCCCATGTGATCTGCTTACTTGTCTGAATCTCGGACGAGCATTTGCGCTACTGCTACCAGTGCCACTGCTAGTTGTTTACGTGGTTTCAACCAATGCTGGTGAATATTAAATATGGACAGGTCCGATTGTTTGAGCTAATGTAAGTCTATTTTTGTCTATCACTCCTCCTCCAAGCCGTCTGGCTGCGTGCATTAATGTTACCAAAAGGCGGTAGGCAAGAGCAAAAGCTAGAGACCACTGCCTCTGCACAGCAGGAAGGTGGGTGAACATGAATTCTGCGGCTGCAGAAAAGAGGATGCAGGAAGCGATTGGTGGCAGTGCAGTACAAGACGCACGAGAATGCGGCATTTGGGAAGAGTACACCCAACGGAAGTTGGATTTTGCAGACGAATCTATTTCAGTGCTTATGATGTGGTCCCATCGCCTTTGGTGTAGATAGTGCTTCGTGAATGGGGAGTAACATTCTCTACAAATGATTAGTATGCCATTCAAAATTCTGGATTAGCAGATTAGTGATGTAAAAATTGCTCTGGAGTAAACTGGAATGCCAATTCGGCCCGTGTCTCGGCGTAAGCCAATCCGCTTCAAGTGTGCTTTCTGTTGGCTTGCACGATGGGTGCTAGAAGCATTATGCTGCGTAAGGTGCTTCGATGAAATGCGATGAAATGTCTGCAAAATTCACTTGTTTAGCATCCACAATGACCTTTCATCCAGGTTAAAGTACCTGAAAGTTAAAAAAATTGTACCCTATGGGAGAGCCCTCAATCAATGCAATTGTTCGTAGCAATAAATGTAGAGGGATGTCTTTACAACCCGAGGTGACAAGCCTTGATATGCTCACAATTAGTGGCTGGATCCTGGGTTTTAACGTTGCATCTTTGTTAAGTTGCATTAAGCGAACGGTAAGTCAAGTTGCAACAACTCCAGAAAGGACTTAAGCTCGTTAGATCAGGTGAGGGTGATCGTATTGCCTCCACTTCTTTCGACCATCAATGTCTGGTACTAAAGTTAAACTGACAAGACAAATGTTGGAGAACTCAAGGAAGAGCATCGCAGCAGTGTAACAGAGCGTGTCGAAAAATTTCTTTCGATTGAACAATACCGCCTTATAAGCATGCAAACTAAGTCAATACCATTGACTCAGAATTTTTCAAACTAAATTTATTGCAGGGAATTTGGCAAAGGTATGGCTGTGAAAGCTGCTAAGATATTATCTGATTCTTATAATGACTTACTCTTGAGCAGTATTAAGAGCTGCTAAGCATGTGTGTAAGCACGAGTAGTGCCGGAACCACAGCTAGAATGTATGAGGGATAAGACTTCCGAGCAGATTGATTATTAGACCCAATTAGAATAAACGTGGGCTACGGCACTTGTTGACGCACCTGCCTGCTCGAGCTCCAGACTGAAGGAGTGCTAATGCTAGGAGGTGTAGGTAGTTCAGTTCCTTCATTCCGGTTGTGACGTTTATGGCGTTGCTTACGTACGACTGAGGTGATAACCACAATGCCAAGAAGTGGACTGTAGGAGCTGCTTGGGACACTAAAGTGTTTGCGAGTGTCCCGTCTTCCCACCTCCATGCTTTACCCAAAAGGGGCACATCACTGCTTAGAGGATGAATCGCAAAGAAGATGGCAAAATACGACGAATTACTAATCAGATCAGTCTCACTCAAATTTGCAGTAAGCTCGGCAAAACATTGACTGTTGGAATGCATTTATTGGCTGCTGAGTAATATCAGTTTGCATAACTCCTCACCCAATTTCTACTAAAACTACATACTTGACAACTTATTTATAATGCCATCGTTAGGTTCCATGGCGAGTCGACTCCTGCTATCTACACAGTGCTCTCGCGCTTCTCAATGTCGAACAATGATTGGACGGCGCTTCCTTCTGTCATTCAAGGACCGCTCCAGTAATTTAGACAGTGGCAAAGTGTACGTTTGGGGGAGGAATTAGATAGATTTTTTGTCACTCAGATCGGAGGCTTTAGCGCCAAGTCCACCTGTTTGAGTGTACCTCGACAACGGCTTGAAAACCATTGAGAGATCAATGCTCCTCGACGTGGTTAGTGGGCCATTTTCAAGCAATCACATAATTAATTGCAGTCCCGATCTTTCAATGCACAGACAGCCTAGAATAAATCATGCTGTAGGATGAAATCGTATAATGGCATCTGCAGTGTAGCGTCTCGACCCAATGCTAATTTCGTAATGAAGTCCAAATGCTGCGAGAGACAGTGCCTTATTTGCATGCGGATGAATCGCAAGGTTGGCAACCTCTTCCTGTGTCCACACCTCAAAATTTAATGTGCATTTACCTAGTGGGCAGGATACGTCCACGCAACAAGCGCAATCGGATTAAGTGGATAGCGCTCTCCCAAGACAATTTGGACGGAAAGCAAATGGTGTTGCGATGAATGACCATAAGTAAATCGCGACGCACTCGTAGACTCAGCCGCGATAATATCGAGTCCAATAATTCATCCGAGAAAATAGGCGCGTTGCTACAAAAACTGCAACCGCATGTAGCGTCCCGAGACTCCCTTTAAGATAAAAGAAGGCATAGTACTGGGGGTAGAATACATGTATTCTGGAAACAGAAGGCTTGGCGGCCGTTGGCACGGCCCAAAGGCCGACCAACCGGCTCGGTACAATATGGCCACCCAAGTGACCAAAACCGGCAGTTCGAACATGAGTAACAGCAGTAACAGTAACATTATGCACACACGAGTCACATGTGGATGCACGTCAATCCGAGTATGTTAATTGCGTTCAAGGACGTTCCAACAGAGACAGTGACATTGTCATGTACAAATTACGTGTTCGCTACGCTTAATCTGTGGACTCAGTACGTTCCTGTGGCTAAAACAACCATTTGAAATAGATGCAGGATTCCTATGAAATCCAGGCTTCAGCAACACTGATTAAATGCAAACCATCCACACTCATCACAGCTAAATCGATGCATGTAAAGCAAAATATCTTCTCTCTTAGCAAATCTTCCACAGTCATTTGAGCTACGTAAATGAATATAACGATAAATATCTTCCATTATAACAACGCTCCCACAGTCCTTCCAGCTAAGTCGATGAACATAAAACAAAACAACTTCTCCCTTATCAACACGCACACACTCATTTCAGCTAAATCGATGAATATAAAAACAAACATCTTCGCTCCCAACAACTAGCACAAACTAATCACAGCTGAACCGATGAATATCAAGCAAAACATCTCCTCTCTTAACAACTTGCACACACTCATCTCAGCTGAATCGAAGAATATAAAGCAAAACATCTCTTACGTTAACAAATCTTCCAATAATTACCCCAGTCAAACCGATGAATATAAAGCAGAATACTTTGTCCATGAGTACATAGCAAATTTGCTTCCCTCTTACCAACATTGCTGCAGTCACACCAGCAAATCATAATGAACATAGAGCCAAATTTCCACACCCTCCCCAAAAATGCTGCAGTTATATGAGCAAAACCAATGAAAATATAACCAAATCACTCCGCTCTTCCCAGCAATGCTCCAGACACATGAGCAAATTAAATGAACGTAGAGCCAAATTATTTTGCTATTCTCAACATTGTTCTAGTCAAATAAGCACAATCAAAGAATATAAAGCAAAATTACTTCACTCTTCCCAAAATTACTCACGTCACATGAGCAAATTAAATGAATATAAACCCAAATAACTTCCCTCTTCCCAACACTGCTCCAGACACATGAGCCAAATGGATGAATGTACAGACAAATTCTGTAGCTCTTTCCAAAACTATCGCAGTCACATGGGCAAAATCAATGAATATGCAGCCGAATTTCTTCTCTCTTCCCAACACTGCTGCGTTCACAAGACCAAAATGAATGAATATGTAGCCAAATGCCTTCGCTCTTCCTAGCAGGGATGAGGACACATGAGCCAAACCAATTAATATTTAGCCAAATTTCTTCGCTCTTCTCAATATTGCGGCAGTCTCATAAGTCAAATCAATGAATATGTAGCCAAATTACATAGCTCTTCTCAACAATGCTACAGTCACAAAAACAAAACCAATGAATATCTAGCCAAATTCCTTCGCTCTCCCCATTCGGCATATTCCGTCTTCTTCCTGATACGCGGCTTATGGAATTGGTAGCACCATGGCTAACAGGATTGCTCAAAGTTATCACCAACGTTGTCATTGCCACTTTGGGTCTCCACCGTTGCACCATGTCGAGGTGAGCTGGTCTTCGCATCCTCCCAGCAACCCTGAGCTCTACTGTAAGCCTAATATATATTCCAGCCTATTGTTATGCCTAACTTCGCCTCCTTGTCAGTCCCAAGAATTGCCGGATTATGCTCAAGCAAAATAACAGTGCTTGCTTACACAAAATATTGCGCTTATGCTGCTTCTACACTTTTCTCCTCGCATTTTACCTAAAGACAAGTCCCACGAAAATAAAGAGAAGACGATGCTACTTTGTCTGTGTTAAAAATCTACTGTGCCATAATGAAATTACAACTCAATCGCGAATGCGGGAAGGGAACGCTGTCTCTGGTAAGTAGGGTCTTGCGCATGAATTTGTTTCCGATTCTCTACAAATCAAAAAGCCCCATGCAGTAACACTGTAGGAAGTGCTGCGGCAAATCGAGATGAAATGCAACCAATCTGTTATCTGCAGGTTCAAAGAAGTTCTTTGAAGAGAGAACTATTCACAGACGAACGGATTATAAATAGGTGCTAAGGGGCCGCGAAAAAAGCTTTCCCATTGAGTCCCTATCACGAGAGGATGCAAT
>LWMJ02000694.1:4833-34390 GCA_001693035.2 Taenia asiatica
CAACACTGTCATCCGCGCTGAGATGTGAATGGTAGGGCAGACGATAACACTTCAATGGGTTGACTGAAAATTGGTAGTCCAAATGGAAGTGTTAGTGGTAGGAGAAGGAAAATCCAAGTCATCCAAACAAATGATGAGCTCGCTTGGCGTATATGAGCGAGCTCATCGTCTGCGTCAAGTGAATGTCAACCACTACATTGCATAGATGGATTCGCCTGTCACACACGTGCATTGCATTTGAGGAAAAGGAGTGAAGACTAGCAAGTAGGAAGGGGAGGAAGTGCAACCAGCACCAACCCATGTTCTGTCGAAATGGCTATACGATTCAGCTCCCAGTTCTAGATGAAATTGGGAGTGAGCGAGAAGGAAAATGCGGTGGTTTGGTCAGCATTACATCAGCACTGATTCTGATCATACCTGGTGGTAGAAGTGCTCATCCCGTGTGCATTTCCATGGCATTCAGACTGCTGCGCTCCCCTTATGCGTTAGCCATAGTGAACGACGCAGACACCTTCATTTTACGGCGCTTGATATTCAGTGCCACCACGTAGTACAGTTCAGTACATGGGGACTGAATGCTTTCCATTTCTGATGCGATTCCTACAGTAAATCTTTCTCTTCTCATACTTCCTGTCGAGCATGTCTCGACCCAAATCGTTCTCACCAAATGTGCAACATGAACTAGCAGTTGTGGATTGATTTCGACTACCGATTAACAGGTGGCGACTAGTGGAAGAAGTTGCCGCAACTAGCGGTGCTGTGATGCATGACATGAGGTGTGATTTCTTGGTCTCTTGGACAGAGCAGGGCTTACGTGCAGAGTTTATGACAAAAATGAAGGTGGCTAATGCCCAAAACATGGCTGCAGTTGGATGGTTTGGATAGGTGAGTGATCCGTAGTTTGGACTGAAGGGTCACGACTGATGGCCAGATGGTTCCAGCTTCTCACCATCTCCCACCCACTCACCCTACACCCTTGGCTAAGATACACACAACTCGCTGTCCTGACAGTGACGGTAGGACCCCCGATGCGTGTTCGCGCCAATGAGACGACCAGTCCACAAACAACGCTGGTGGTCTGATAGCACGTGGAACAAGTTCGTGTCATGTTTATCGAGACTCAAATCTGAAATGGAAGTATGCATGCTTCGTATGAAGACGGGTATCGGTTCTGTGGCTAGAAACAAAAAAAGCCTTGGTTTCGATGCGAAATAAGGATAGGCTTGCTATTCAGGTAGGATCGATACAAACGCCCAGACAGTGACGGTAGGACCCCCGATGCGTGTTCGCGCCAATGAGACGACCAGTCCACAAACAACGCTGGTGGTCTGATAGCACGTGGAACAAGTTCGTGTCATGTTTATCGAGACTCAAATCTGAAATGGAAGTATGCATGCTTCGTATGAAGACGGGTATCGGTTCTGTGGCTAGAAACAAAAAAAGCCTTGGTTTCGATGCGAAATAAGGATAGGCTTGCTATTCAGGTAGGATCGATACAAACGCCCAAGACTTGCTACTTTTATGCAGGCGTCTTTGTTGTTTTGTGGGGGGACAATCAATGCGCCAATTAGTGCGGTGATAGTGTCCCTATAAGCCCACCGACATTAATGAGGAGGTCACCAATTTCGGCAACTGGATTTGCGGCGTACTGTGGAGAAAGGTTGCCACCACTGTTATGCCCCATAGTGACACCACGGTAAACGCCTTTTCCAAAGGGTTCTTTCTGATACAAATCACGCGGCGCATGCAATTTGAATTCGCAAGAAGATTTCCACGAGTTACACTAATCGCTCCACCATTACTAAGGGGCAGAAACCGAGTAGCATTTAATTAGCTGATTTGAGAATGCTAATCATAATCATCCGCTTAGCTCTTCGTGTAGCAACCCCGTATTAGTAGTCATTTGATGGTTTGAAAAACCACCTCCATGCTCGGATAAAGATCGCTTTAAATGCTGATAAGTAGAGTTTGGAGACATATTCCCTATCTCAACCAACTTTGGCGTCAATAAAGTCGAATGACGCAGCAACATTACTCTAGTCTCACCGAATTTCCCCGGCAGTGAGCACGCCAAGAGGAGAATCGTGAGCCATCAACTCCCATTGTCCACCCACCTATCCTTCTGCCCATCTACCTGTGTGCAAGCTACGTGAGATAATGCAAACCAAACCTCATCGGAAGGAAGGAATTGGTCGAGAAAACGAGAAGACGATTATTTTGATGCGCTAAGTCCATCACATTGGACTAGAGCGTCCAGAAGCGATCAAAGGTAACGACCCACTTTACCTAATTATATTTACCCATCTGTTTAACATCAGTGACGATGTAAGCACCAATTTTCGGAACAGTGTACAAACTACAAGTCACGTCTGAACGACTACCAGAGATGGCTTGATGGCAGCTGCCAATGTGGCCATCTGAGAAGACTGCTTGAATGTGGTGTGGCTAAAGCCACCTTGTCATTTGTCAGTAGCGTTCACTAAGACGGATATCGTGCAAGTTGAAGTAGTCTGTTCAATACCGCATTTGATGAGCATAGAAGTTTCACTGGATTGAAGGGCTTCCACCAACTCCTTCCTCACTGTAGGAGAGAGGGGACAATCAGGCGAATCACAATGTCTACACGGCAGTGTTGGCTTACCGGGTGGGTCTAGGAGCAGTTTTTGGTGTGCCAGCCTAGGCACACCACGCAGGTTAGTGGGCATGCTAATGGTTTTAGACCAGAATGATCCCCTGGCAAGAGGTGAGTCAGGCAGACCCGTGATGCGTGGGTAACAGAGATGGGCTGAGAGTAGAGTCGCGATGAGTGAATGTAAATTATCTGAGTGTAGCTGTTTAGTAGAAGAAGGGAAGACTCGGAGGACGCATTCCACCCATTTATCCTCAATTCTATAAAAATTGGAAACGCCGCACACTAACATTTGATAGGTGACTTGGATCACCCCAATTCAGTTGCTTCTCACAAGCGGAGTGGATTTGATGGCGATCCCCAGCTGGATTACCGATGCACTCACTACCCACTTAATGTCACCCGTAGGTGTCAATTTCAGCAGCCTCTAGCACCTGTCTGGTTAGGTTTTGAGCTGATGAACTGCGCACACCTCGGTCATTGTTATGAAACACTGTCGTTCAGTTTTGCCAAGGTAGGGTGGTGTTTACGGGATCTTACCGCGCAGAGAAAAGGATCCATAATGATGAACCCTTCTCATGGGTAGGTTTTGTGGCACTGAATTTTCCCGTAAAGAGGGTCATTGGACACCTAACCATCTAGATTACTAGTGTTGTCTGTTACCGACGCTGTGGGTTTAATCCACACCTCCGAACTGCATCGAGTGGTGGGAAGTGAAATTCTAAGGCGATAGGTAAGTGTGCAGCATACAAACAAATCATGACTGACAGCTGCGTCCGTTGTGCACCACAAACGCCTGCGCGAAAGAGGCATGATCTCCAACGACTGATGCGGAGTGCGTTTTAGAAGCGTGGGGACGTGAGTGAACGAGGAAGTCATTCTGAAATAACCTGCGCATTGTAAGTTTGCTTAGCAAATGTTTGGCGGCGACAAAAGTCACCTCAACCTGCCAGCCAGGCGTGCAAACAGGTGCTCACTGCAGCCTCTCGCTGGCACTGCATAAGCGAAAACAGAAATGCATACAAAAGACCACACTCAAGTCTTTTGAGGCGGAGTTCCACTGTCGTGCGTCTACGTGGCGTGTGAGTAACCTTGGCAGATTCTCTCTACCTAACTACCAATGCAGGGTCCCTCCATTTCTCATCATCCACGTCCAACTCATTTATTCCATCCATCCATCCATCCGGACGCCAGTTGTATCTTGCCCCCAACTCAGTGGCTCAAAAGTCGAGTCTCACTTAACGTAACTGTCATATTTCACCGTTAAAAAAGCAATTAAGGAAATTGGCAATTGGAATGTAGGGGTTGGGTAGTGAGAAGAGGTAAAACATTCCATCAACACAGCAGTGTGCACAAAAAGTTGCACGCTACCTCTCCGTCACGTTTTTATTGCTCCGCATTGATCTTCACAGACTCCAGAGTCTGTTGAATCACCCGTGGACAGGGTACGTCGTGTTCTTCGAAAAAGGTCTGAAAAGATGCACAGTGAAGTGTGAAACCTTGTCTGAGCTTGATAAGAAAGCATTCAGAAGGGAGGACGGCACTTACCTTGATTTCGCTGTAGCGCTCCTCCAAAGCGAAATCGGCAGCACTGCCCTAGAGGTGGGATAAGGCAAATAGGTGCTCCAGAACAAAAGAAATCAAAGTTTCTGCGTACTTGTCATCTAAATTAATGCTACGTAGGAGAACAACAAACATGATGCTCGGCCCAATTAGAGAAGGCTACCCGTAATCCCGAAACAAGCCATCAATTCATCAAACCGCACATATTCATTTGCTTTGGGAGAACTCAAAGACGTGCTAGCCTTCTTACCCTTTCAAAGCCTTCTGCCTCGAACCCACGGGAAGTCATTTGCTCCCTATTCCATCCTGTTTCCTCTCATGGAATTCGTCTTAAGCCAAATGCCGTTGGATTCTATCGCGTGCTTTACGAGCCGGCCATAATGAACACCAGAACGCGACCGCATCACTCTGTTAGATGATCAATTCGCTTTGGCTCGGGCGGGCTTTCTTAAGCTGGATGAGGTGCTCCAGTTCTGCCGCACATTCGTTAAGGAGACGCGACACCGTGTGTGGTCGGTGCTGTCAGACGGGTTGGCACAGGTTCGAACGCTGCTTGAGGAGGCGACTTACCAGGTGGGCGATAAGGTGGTTTTCCCCGAGGCATCCAAAGAGATTTGCGGGTTGAACAAGTTGTGTAATGAGCTGGCGCTACTGGTTATGAAAAGATTGGTGAGTGTGGTTAAGCTTGTTTCAATACCAATTTGACCTCTCACTTTCTTAAAATACGAAGTCAAAACAAACCCAAGGTATTTTGATGAACGGATTTGCTGATGTGTAGGCTATCTGCGAAAAGCTGCTAAGCCTAATGACCTAGCCGAAAAGTTCTCCGACCTCCCACCTGCGTCCATCACCATTGTTCCTATAAAGGAATGGGTGAGTAGAGCATTATGAACACTTGATCTAGATGCATAACTGATAGCATGATGGTGGGCTGAAGAGGTTGTGAATGCTTAAGAGCACAAGAGTTGATGGGTCAAGAAGGTTTGGGCTAGGTCAAAGTGGCCGGTTTACTAAGTGGATTTGGGTGTGGGAGTGAACGCCTAGGTTGGTAAATGGACGCATCCATTTTCAAAAAGGATGTAACGAATCAAGTGAATGCATTGGATCGATGGGTCAGAGGTGTCTGGTTTTAAAGCTGTGGATGCAACCACCTTACTTTCCTCCAAACCACCCTCTGCATTTCATTCTTGTGGTGTCAGGCTTCGGACCTACATTTACGGATTCGAACAACGACCGCCTTCTCCATTCCATTATCACCTCCATCCAGGGCCGCATCGGCCACGCCGATGTCATCTGTAGGGCCCAAACTGACTTTCAGAGTCATTATGCAGCCGTGGTCTCTGCACCTGGGGATGGAGATGCAGCAAACCAGTCAGAACGCATCTCACCAGATCTTAGGGCTGCAGTCTACTCCATTTGCATGCGCAACGGTGGCGTTGAGGAATTTGGAAGCTTTCGGAGGTGAGTTAGTGTCGGTAGTGGAGGGCTTTTGATTGGTTGTGCTGGTTGCGTTGCCGCTGATGGAATCTCGAAGGAAGGTATGCTACTACATCTCGGGCTCCGTAATGCAAGCCGATTGTGAATGAGTGTGTGCCATAGCTTTCACGGGGCAGGTGCTAATGGATTTTAATTCATGCGTGTTTTGGCTTGAGGAGTGAGGTCTTGAAGAGGTTCGGAGGAGTTAGCAGAGTAGAGGGTGGCTTTCCTGTCAGCTCTTCCAAGGTGGACGTCTTTTATCTGGGCTGATTGGGATGTGCAAGGAGGCGAGATTTGGGATGGTATGGTTAATGCTAAAAGGATGCGAGCGCGTTATGGCACAGTGCCACTGCTGATGGCCTCCATAATGGTGTTCATTATGGCCGGTTCGTAAAGCACGCTATAGAACCCAACGGCATTCGGCTTAAGACGAATTCCATGAGAGGAAACAGGATGGTATTGGGAGCAAATGACTTCCCATGGGTTCGAGGCGGAGGAGGGGATATCGACGACCTTGCGAAGAAGCAGCCGCTCGGAGTCTTCTACGGTGCAGACGATAATTGGGATGCACCACTGTTGTGGTTGTTCGCCTATGCGCATTTAAGGCCAAGTGCGAAGCGTTTACTTCTGCATGGACACTGTCCAATTTCACCGATCCATACTGGGTAGCCCAGTGCAAAGCGAGGAGGTGGGACTATACAAACTCCTTTCATCGGTTCTTTGAAGAACTGAAGCCCTGACACACTCCTTTTGCAAACCCATTTGGAGATTTAAGACAAGATGCCTTGAAGGTAAGGGCAGCACAGTGTGGTAAAATGTGGTCAATTACTAACAAAGAGACTTTAAAACCCTCCCCAAGTACCTCAATCATCGCAGCATCACCTTTAGTGATGGTGCACGCTGGCGAATGGAGGAGGATGGTGGATTAGGTTAGTCTACTTCGGAAGCAAATGCCGGGAAAGAGACGCTCGCCATTGGTGGAGCTGTCGTCAGTAAGATAGCGTTGCTGCTTCAGTCCAACGCTTCACTTTCCGCCCGGTGCACGAATGAGACGAACCGACACCACGGGATAGCCTGTTTGTTTCGTCCACAGCGGCATGAACTCGGTCACATCGCAGCCACTCGTGGCCTGCAGAACAGTCCACAGATCCTTGGTCGTAGCATTGGAACATTTGAATTTCTCAGAATAGGCCTTCATACCGTCTTGAAATGGCTGCAAAAGGCATTCGACACAAGTATTGTGCAATTCGCCACACGAAGAGCTCGGGTGGAAAAGCCTCGTTAATCGATCACTTGACCCAGTCTAGATCGTGCTCATTTGCCCAAGCTAATGCCATAGTGCATTTCGTGGACACAGATACAAATAAGCCCCTCTTAGCTTGCTCTGAACAAGCGTTTTTGTGCAGCTCTGCCTCCACGACGCCCTGCAAGTGGTATGGCTCTGAATGGTGCCCGTCATACACCCTCAGAAGAGGGAGGCAGTCTCAGCGCAACGCATGCATGTGGAGAAACCACCTCTGAGCGTAAGTCTCTGCACTTATCATCACTGGCCCCATTGACGGACACATCCCATTTCTTCCAACGTGCAGTTGCTTTCCGTCCACCCTTGGGTGTCAGTTCAGTTAGTTGCAGTTACCATCCACCTCGTCCCCATGGTCATAATTGTAAAGGACTTGCCAGGAGAGCAAGTTCATTTTTTAAAACCACCGAATGACAATGTCTGCGACGCAGCAGCGATCCTCTCTTATAAGACAATGACGAGTCAAATCGTGCTTCCTACAGAAATCAAACCGGAGAGCAATATTAGTGGCAAATTGTAAAGTGTCAAGCAGTGTGGCAACAAATTCTTAGCTGTTTTTAAGCTATAATGGCAGAGAGAGTCATACACATGAACAGAATGGTGGCGCGGTCCATGCATAGGAAGGCAGTATGGAGAAATCGGTAAAATTGAAGGAGAAGAGAAAGGCGTGAAGCAGATACAACGGTGCAAGGGAAAGGGTTTGCATTAGGCCACTGACAATGCCAAAGCCTTAACTTTTGATTATGTGCTTTGTGATGAGGGCAAGCGTTCTAACTGTGCTGGATTGTTTACGGGAATCGAATGAATTAGAACGTGAGGAAAGGATAGGAAAAAGGGAATAGACCTCATGATTGCAAAAAAGTTCACATTCAACTAATTCGCCTTGCATTCCATAAACAAGGGGGAAAATAAGCCCAGGTTTTGTTCAAGGAACAAAAAGCGCATGATAGAAGCAAGCGTGGCGATTGGAAGGAGAAGGAGAATCGAGAGCAAAGTAGGGTAACAGGAATAATCCAATACACTCATACGGTGATCCATGTAGTTATAGAGCATGTGGATGAGACAGCTGCCTTTCTGATAAGACACCGCGTCGAAGATCTACTCCACTTCTTGAGCACTGTTCACTTCAACCTAAGTGAAAAGGGGCAAGAGGTCAGGCCGTTTTCCAGTGGACCTGAAAAGGCGAGCAGCTAAGTAGCGGAAATGAGTGAAGTGCAAGGCAAACCTCAATGGGATGACTGCTTTTCAGTTCATCTAACTGCAGTGCTCGAGTGTAATCCGATGACACGAAGTGGGTATAAAGGCAATGAAAATCAACCACTTGGAAAGGGTGCAAAGCGGAGCGAGCTATGGAGCAACTTAAGCGTAGGGCAGACAAAGTAGCCTATGAATGTGGACAAAGTTGAAGGCGAAGAGAGGTGCACCATTGGACAGCGTCTGGGTCGACTGCCAACCCGGTGAAAATCAAGCCCTTAAGCAATAATTGTGGATGTCATCCTGGAATGAAGACAGCTCATCTCTACCAGAAGAATTTTGGGCTGGTCATGAGACGTCTGCACAAGGGCTCATCATTTACCGCTGAGCAATGTGGGCAGATGATATGGGTCTGCGCTGCGAGAGCAGATGAATCTATGCTGATGTGTGCCCAATGTGGAGACTGAAAATGAGGTTCCTTCTCATCTGCAAGCAAATAGCATTATTGCAAGCGATTGCAATTGTTCATCAGACGCAAGAGCATCACGTCTGACCAAGTGTCCAAAATCATGTACCAACTCGAATGACCGGACTTTGAACAAAACAGATGTCAAATGCCCCTAATGCGAAGACCAAATCAAGCCCTCATGACACGCCAACACCTGGACTGCGGTGGTTGATTCTTGTCTCATGGCCAAATGGTAACCCCTCATGTCCGACACAAAAACACTTCGTTGCGAAAACCAAAACAAGATTTCGCCATGACCTTTGGTCAATCAGCATCACGTGAGATGCCGGTACTTACCGCAACGCACCGACCCCGAAGATCCATCTATCAGTCATGAGCAATCAAATGCTTCGACTGAGGCGCTCGAACTTCTACCGAGAGGCTAGTGATGAGTGGTTTTATCCCCCAATGAGCCACCACAAAGTGGGATCTGGGTGTGACTATCTAGGTGGATGCAGGTGATGATGGGCAGGCTTTAAAATATCGCGAATTTGACCACGCACTTAGTGTGAATAATCAGGAGTCCACCAGTGGGAGTGCCGAAGCGCTGCGAAACGGCGCGAGCATAATCCACACTCGACTCAGTCCCATCCCAACAACCCACCAGCTATTACTACCAGTTATTTTACCGGTTGGAAGGACTCACCCAAACATCGTAGTCAGGAAAGCAATGGTCCACAGCAAGATATTTGGCCCACGTGGCAAAGCCTTCCACTATGACATGGTGACAAGGTTGCCGAACCACATGTGTGACACCTCGTGCGCCACTGTCAACGCAACGCTCTGCCTCGACAAAAGGGAGGCGTTTTCTGGATCGGTTAATAGCACTATCTCTCTGAAACACGGACAAATGCAAAGAAGATGGACGAGAAGGCCGTGCAGAAATAGTACTCTCCGTACAACATCTGAGGACCAATATTAGTAGGAGTTTGTCTTCATCCAGGGAAGACAAACTCACTCGAACTCTAACGCTGAGCATCTTTGACAGTGGCTCTAAAGAGCAGGTGTGCAGTCACCAAACAATCGAGTGTGGCTACTGTCAAGGCTGCAGGACTGAAATGGTAGCTTTCCAACCAAGGCCAAAAATCTGTGTCAATCAAGCACCGAGATCTCCTGTCCGGCAGGTACGATGAAGAGACGTGTCTCGTTGTTTGTAAATGAGTCGCCACCCACAGCGGTCCTGAGATATAGGTCAGCATGACTGCCACTGCTGGTGTTCTTGTGGGTGAAGTGAAAAAGGAGCTCAAAAGCTACCCAACTGATGGTTCTGTTGTGGTGAAAAAGCATATTGCATGTTCAAGGCTTGGTATGGTCGATATGGCCAGCGTACCCTTACCAAGGAACACCGTGGCTATTGACTGACGACGATGCCATATTTCTCAATTCCTATTTTACCAGACTTTATCACTGATGCACAGGTCCGCATTGGGAGATGGAGGGGGTTAACAAGTCCACAGACGTCTGCTCACGTTTCAACATGAGCACGTCCACGATGCCAAAGGGCTGACGTGCTCTTAACCACCAGCTATCACTACCAGTTATTTTACCGGTTGGAAGGACTCACCCAAATATCGTAGTCAGGAAAGCAATGGTCCACAGCAAGATATTTGGCCCACGTGGCGAAGCCTTCCTTAAGCCAGAGGTCTGTCCACCACGNGACATGGTGACAAGGTTGCCGAACCACATGTGTGACACCTCGTGCGCCACTGTCAACGCAACGCTCTGCCTCGACAAAAGGGAGGCGTTTTCTGGATCGGTTAATAGCACTATCTCTCTGAAACACGGACAAATGCAAAGACGATGGACGAGAAGGCCGTGTAGAAATAGTACTCTCCCTACAACATCTGAGGACCAATATTGGTAGGAGTTTGTCTTCATCCAGGAAAGACAAACTCACCCGAACTCTAACGCTGAGCATCTTTGACAGTGGCTCTAAAGAGCAGGTGTGCAGTCACCAAACAATCGAGTGTGGCTACTGTCAAGGCTGCAGGACTGAAATGGTAGCTTTCCAACCAAGGCCAAAAATCTGTGTCAATCAAGCACCGAGATCTCCTGTCCGGCAGGTACGATGAAGAGACGTGTCTCGTTGTTTGTAAATGAGTCGCCACCCACAGCGGTCCTGAGATATAGGTCAGCATGACTGCCATTGCTGGTGTTCTTGTGGGTGAAGTGAAAAAGGAGCTCAAAAGCTACCCAACTGATGGTTCTGTTGTGGTGAAAAAGCATATTGCATGTTCAAGGCTTGGTATGGTCGATATGGCCAGCGTACCCTTACCAAGGAACACCGTGGCTATTGACTGACGACGATGCCATATTTCTCAATTCCTATTTTACTAGACTTTATCACTGATGCACAGGTCCGCATTGGGAGATGGAGGGGGTTAACAAGCCCACAGACGTCTGCTCACGTTTCAACATGAGCACGTCCACGATGCCAAAGGGCTGACGTGCTCTTACCTGCTAATCCAGTTCAAACTGCGCTCAAAGAATTGGTGGGTGGGGTGCATCAGGACACAGAAGGCACTTTAATAGCCAAGCGTACGCAACGGGCTCAACAGGGCATCGAATTAGACAGGCAGCATAAACGGAGGTCAAATCTCACCCAATCAGTCAGACCCCTTGATAGGATAAAAGTGTGGCAGAAATAGAGGTAACACTATGCTTCCGACAACTCACCTAAAGGTCATCAAGCCCCAATTTTCCATAGCACTGTAGTCGAAATCGGGAATGGTCACTAGATGCAGGTAGGGCAGTGCATAAGGGCATTGAAAGAGCTCGATGTAGAAGGCTAGTGATTTCTTTGCCACCGCCAGCGCATGCTACCCAAAGTTGCGCTTGCCCAGCGGTGCATAAACACGAATTTCGATTCGCTTCGGCAACGAGATGGCCGAACATAGGTTGCTGATGGTGTTGTTTGGAACAGTGGTAGAGATATGCTCGAAGTCCCCCAACACCATGGCAATGACGTAAGTCGCCATGACTGGAGTGCGATCAAACGTAATTTTGACGTAGTTGTGACCATCAGGCGGTTTGCTGCAGCCTTTCGGTGTTGTACAACGACACGGGCGATTTCGGGCTGCAGAAAATTGGAAGAAGTAAAGTGCAAACGTCACTGTCCCCTATTAATTGGTTTAAGCTCAACAGTCTTTACTGCCTTGACATGTTAAAAGTCTGTTCGCTGGTAACGCACCAATCTATCACAACTTCAGCGGTGACCTTCATCGACGCATTTGTGACACGCAGCCTTGGTCCGAAGACATGCCTTAGTTCCTTGGTTAAATAATTAATCTATTCCATCAACCAAGGCAACATCAGCTTTGCCAAACTCGAATCTGAGTGGGCGGAGTTGGTGGTAACCAGAAGCTCTCTATCGGGCATGCGTTAAGAGCAAAGGCGGAGGGATAAGACATGATTCCTCTAAAACTCTTTTCACAAGCAACACAGCCATTAGCCACAACATGATCGTGAAGGAGGTAAGACCAGAACGGGTTTAGCATGAGGAATGCCAGCGTTGCTAAAATCGGGGAACAAGATTTCGGCAAAAACACAATGCAAAGTAAGTAGAACATTGCACTCCCGCTTTCCTTCACATCATCTCACAACTGAGCAAGTAGAAGGAGCCAGAGTGATGCTAACTTAATGTGAATGCTGTGCAGAGTACGCTTAGTAAACGTCAGTCCATCTTCAGTTCTGCGACTCTCAGGTGAACTCGCCCTCCCGTCGAGACAGTTTGTCCAACGGAAAAGGAGTGAGTCAAGAGACATTGTACAAAGTTGCACGAAAGATGCCTAATCACAGCTACCGAATTGAAAATTATTGATTGTCTCTCCCCTTGATGCAAAGTTGTCATCGCACTGCACCACTTCCCGTCTAATTGTTGGGTGTGCGGATGGTACCAAAGCGTCTAACGCCCGCTGTCGCAGAGATGTAGCAATGACTACAAGGCTTAAAGACGACACTGGAATCAAAACGCAGAAGGCCATCTAACCTGCTGCGTTATGCTGCCCACACTAGCTCTGCACTGTAGGCCTTGATCCTGTGACACCAGTTCGTACTTCTAACCTCTCACTTACTTATGTTTTGTCATAAATAACAAAGCGCGAGGCATTCGAAGCCTTCCTACCAATCAGTTTCCAATGACTTCAACTAGGGGGGAAATCGGACTACTCCATTTCAAATGGAGAGGGGGAATGCCACTCAGCAGTGAGTGAGCCAAGAAACAACAATGGCAACGGGGAGTGAGTAGAAGGCGATGAGCATTTGCGTATTTGAAAGAGACACCTGGCACTTGCGTGAAGGATCGTGGTGATCATTGCGCAGACTAACCAAGTCAGGAATGATAAATGGGTGGCCTCACATAGACTTAACTTGATTTCTGTCACGAGTTCATCCTTGAAACCAAAATAGAACAAATGCGACGTTGTCTCAGTGGTACCCCACACCCACTAGCAAAGAGAGTGGAGCCTATCGTGAGTGACTGCGTATATGCTGAGAACCTCGCAAAACGTTGGCACGGACAACTTCTTCGGAAGACGCGAAAGTGACTCACCATGTTTAAGAGAGCAACTTGGTTGTCGAGAGCAACGATGCTTATGTCGAAGGTCGCCTTGCGATCCAGCTCATCCAAACACGGAAATGCTCGACGGGCGAAAACAGACTAAGGAAGACATCAACGCCTTTCACGAGAGCCGCTCATAGGACGGGTTTATGGGAAGGATAGAACTCACCTCAAACTGAGTAGCGAGGATGTTGTGTTCCTTGCCGCTCTTATCCGTGTATGAGCTGTGATATAGCCCCAGCATGCATTGGCGAATTCGCCACTGAATTCCACGCTCAAGTGCCCCTTTTTCAACTAAATATAGGAAAACGCTTTGCCGGAACCTCGACGCAACCAAGCTGAAGGAGAGTAGGAGAGTGAAATGTGACTGTTTCCACATCATCATCATTTGTCACCATGGCCAGAGTCAAAATTTTAAGTCGATGTAACCAGCAATACCGATAGACTTACTGTCTTGATAGGACATAGAAAATGTGTCGAGCCTTTTGAAGTTGAAAATTATCTGCAGGTTGCTTTGACCACCTACAACAAAACAGATCTTTGCATAAGTGAGGTTTCCGGTGGTTATCAATAAGACAGAGCTGTGCCCACAGCATCAGAGAGTCTACATTTTTGCATGAGGATGCAAACCCGAATAAAGTGAAGCAAAAATCACTTTGAGAAAGCATTCGACGCAGGAAGGAGAACCACCTACAACTCCACAGGAACACGTCCCGTGAACGTGAAACCTGCGAAATTGGGAACAAGATCAAGCCTGTGGTTTACAGGATTGACTGTTCGGGGAAGCCGTTCATGCTTTGCGCCCATATCCACCATATTATACGCAGCAGCTAACGATGGTCGAAAAGCAGCTGGACCTCTTTGAAAATTCGGGTCGCCGGACCCACTGGTTGTCAGAGCATTAAAACAATTTAATGCATTAAAGTTGAGCGAAAGACTTGTGCCTCGGGAGCTTTCATTTAGCAGGCGCGTGCTTAACGCCTTAATTGCTTGGTGTAATTGAAACATTTTGCCTTGGTATTACAACTGAGCTAGTACAAAGCCATGCGCCAAGGTCTAATCACTTGCACGTTTTCCCCTTGGCCTTCAAGCTCTTTAAAGGAGCAGACCAACTGTGAGGGGACACCTGCATTGGTAGCAATTGGAACGGGAACAGAAGCCGGAGGTATGCATGCCTGGAACACCATTTCGCCTCGTAGACTCCCGACGACCCGTCATGAGAGCCGTGTTCACCGAACGCTTCTCACACATTCAAAAACATGACTCACATAGCCCCTCAACTTTTCGTGCAACACGTTTTGTCCTGCCATCAGCATCATCATCACCATCACCACCACCACCATCATCGCTGTCATCACCACCAGCAGCGGTTCTTCTTCCCCGTTAAGGTTCGAAGTCAGACTTCATTGCCAACAGCTGATGCGGCTATGTGCAGACGCATGTTAGTTTGATGGTAGAGATTAGTTTTCTTCATTAAGGAGGCTACAATGAGTAAGGAATCGTTAAAGACGTGCCATCTAGGCAATGACAGCACAAATATGACTGTGTAAGCATAAAGGCGATGCTGTTCATACCTGCTTTTGTAGTTTGATTGGGCTTTTTATAGGAGTGAATATACACCTTTTCTGCTTCTCAGCCAAGTGTTAGGTAAGTGTAAGACTGTCTTGTAGGAAAGGCAGGAACAAGTCCATTGCCCAAGTGGTCATGTAATGGCATTCGTATGCTCACACACCTCGCCGCCACTCACCCAAGCAGTGGTCAAGCTGGTAGGGCATCTGCCAGCATAGGTGGTAGCATTTGCCTGCCGTGCGAATCATTAGGACTGAAAAAAGGTAAATTTATAAAAAGCATATCAAAGGGCCTTTTGCAGAACTAACACATTGTTAATGGTTTCTGCAATTGCAGGCATGACCATTAACATAAGTTACTACAGGAGAGTTGCTCTTGGAGTAATAGTAGTTCCTACTTCCCGTCTTTCCTACATTAATTAGTAGAAAAAAGCCACTAATGCAGCACTGGGAAGGGAATGGGACAAATTCGTCACTGTTGATTCACATCTTCACTCAAGTTGCCTAAGCTCTCGTCACCAATTCTCCACTGCGGATAAAGGGGTAAAGATGTGAACAACTATTGCTGCATTTACGCCAACTGGCAGTGAAACTGGCACTTGTGGATACTTTGAATGGCATCGTGAAGTGCTTCGGTCCAAATGTGGAACTAATATTACACACGAAGCGTTTAGCAGGCTGCAATACAACATCATCATTTTTGTGATATGTTTGAAGACCTCGAGAAAAGCCGCAAGCAAGTAATTCATGTGCAAGCCGCTTCAGATAACCGCCAAAAACTCACTTTAGATCAGATAATAATTACCGCTTGGATTGCGTTATATCAAGGCGACTTTACACTTTCCAATTTGGTGCAGTTTTGTGGTCGTCCTTAGCAGTCTCGGGTCACATTCCTTCCTAAGCATGGGCCACTCTTTCCGAGGTCTCATCAATAAAACTCACGGAGAAAATGCATCACTTAAATGTGTCAAGGAGAATTGCCTGACTCGCCTAGGTACCGATAAAATATCTGCTTTCCAGCCTTCTCTTCGTTTACGCACATCTTTCTTTAAATCAAAAGCCTACCCTGTGGGTTAGCATTTGCTTTCCTGGCCCACTCACATAAAGTGCTAGTAAAGGTATTATAATGAGCTATTTTGATTTCCAAGGAAGGAGCTGCTATTATTCGAGTTCAAAAATTAAGTGGACAAATCAATTTTTCGGACATTCACTTACCCTTTCATGAAAGTATTGCTCTCCTGCAAGTACAGCGCAAAGGAGATCAGAGGACGATGGCACGACTTTCTGTCTAAACCCTTGAAAGGATGCACAACTTGGCGGGGTCGAGGTGTTCGTGTAGCCTACCATAATGGTAGGCAAAGTGCCAACTCACCTCCAATAAAGTCGAATGTCGCAGTGTTTGTAGATAAAGTGGCGTCAACATCTTTGCAATGTGGAATTCCCTGCTCTGTTCCAAGCTCTAGCAAAAAAATCATTTTCATGCTAACTTAATCTATTATAATTTCTGGGAAGACTCGATGGTGCCAAGTGATATGAAAGCAAAAATTTGTGTAAATCCGATCTCAACTGCTATGGGCAGATGCTTAATGTCGTGTGCTGATTTGTACGAGAATGAGCATCGACTTGCAATGCTCGTATTGACCTTTAATCTTTATGAACATGGATCCCTAAGGGGAGTTGTCTTGGCATTTCTTTCTCCGCTGATGTTTATATAGGCTCTGGATGTGACGGTCAGATATGTTATATGGTGCCAAGTGATATAAAAGCAAAAATTTGTGAGTCTGACCTCAACCGCCATGGGCAAGTGTTTAATGTCATGTGCTGATTTGTACGAGAATGAGCATCGACTTGCAAAGCTCGTATTGACCTTTAATCTTTATGAACATGGATCTGTAAGGGGAGTTGCCTTAGCATTTTTTTCTGCGCTGATATTTATATAGGCTCTGGATGTGACGGTCAGATATGTTATGCGCAACATGATAGCAAGTTAAGACTGTCAGCATGAGCGTAAGGTACCTCAGGGCCAGCTCTAAGGATAGCTATCTTAAGTAAAAGCATAGCAGGGACTAAAGAAAAAGTTGTGACGCTTGATTGTGGGGCTCGTAGAAACAGAGAAAGCATATTGTTATCAAAATTGTTTTGCATGTCATGACCGTCTGCAGACAAAATGGTAAAACAACGACATTTTGGAAGCCTATTACCCATGGGATCATAGCCATCCAAGCAAGAGGAACAAGGCAAATCATGATCGTGGACGAATATGCAAACGTGAAATGTAGTGTAATCCGACGCAACGCCGTGCATATGGAATACATGGAATTGCAAAGTGGTGGAAAGAAGAGGGCAGATAAAATTGAAAGGTGTAGACTATTAAAGCATTAGAGGTTGGGTCGTTAACCACTACTAGATTTATATGCCAACACTATTCAGAGCTGTAAAATCTCGAATGCGGGACAACGTCCATGATGCAGGCACATTTGCAAGTGACGCTAATGCAGTGATAATAGTACTTGTGGTAGACGTGTCAGCACAAACAGCATTGCTTCAATGAAGGCACTCAGTTACTTGTTCGTGCTTAGCCACACCTTGATGCGCTTAAATAAGTCAAAAATATAATCTAAACTCACGAGCACCATTTACTCTTCCACTATGCCAGGTCGACTTAGCAACGTCACGTTTACAACGTTGCCATTAAGCGGCATGCAGAGCAGCAAGAGAGCGAAGAAAGTGATTGCGGAATGAGTCCTATTAAACAGGATTAGGGTAATTGCTGATTCGTAAAGTGGGTTCTTTTAATGACACACAGACAGACAGTAAAAAATGACGATTAATTAGAGTTTAATGTCATTTGATAGGAAGAAAGCCACAAATGCATAAGTGCTTGAACTTTCATATAAAGTAAATCGTGTAGCTTTAGATAACCACGTCTCAAGGTGTCGTTGTTTTATCGTAAAATGCAAAATTCTGCGCTCGATATGGTAGTGTAAAGGTATCAAAGTGCAAATTTTTGGTTGTGGAAAGTGGTGCGTTCCTATCCATAGATTAAATATGCTGTCTAGCGTTACATGGATATTAAAGAAGCAGAAACTGTAGAAAAATTTGGGGAGCAGCTGGGATGGCGCAAACGAAAATGGAAGCAATAGAATATGCGGTCAGTTAAGAGTCGAATGGTAATTAGTATGGAGGCGATAGCCACTGGCGAAAGCATTGGGTAGATGACCATGGGTGTGGCGCGTCACAGAGGTTACGCTACGCTGGTCTGGGTTAGTACGCATAATGGTGGCGGAAGTAGAACGCTCGGGGTCGCCGGCCAACCTTGTAACGCTACAATCATCTGCACCTCACTTTAGTCCTCCGTGCTACTCTTTACTCCTTGACACTTTCCCTCACTCATTTGTGCTATTTCCTACAGTAAGTCCTTAACTCATTATGTCACATTCCTTCGCACTGTAACTGCTTGCGAATTATTTCACGTATATATTACTCTATTGGATTAGGTAGTACCGAAGGAAGAGGCGGTGATGTTGGTGTCAAAAGTGGATGATTTGCTTAAGGTGCTGACGGCAGCTTCAAAAGAAGATGAATGAATGTAAGCAAGTTAAAGTGTATTTAGTGGAATGCAGTTTTTGAGTTTGCATTGCAAATGCATAGTCAATGGTTCGAAGACTTACAATGTGAACTCTAAAACTGGTACACTTCATTTGACACGAATGGATTAATTTCGTGGACAGATGTCAAGGTAATTCCAATATCTTATTTTACTTCACAGGAAGTTAGGCACTGAATGCGAATGCTAAGTAATTGTGATTGAGTCTTCTTTGAGCACTGAAACCATTTGTGATTAATGGTAACTTAGGGGAATAGAGAAGGACGGGAGGAACGAAGAGACGGTAACTGTGAATACAGACGCAATCCTTTTTCGTGGTGAAGCAAATCAGACCTCCAGCAATGCGTGAAAGTAAAGGTAATCAGGGTGATGATGAGGAGAAATGCCTTGGCTCCTTCTATGCATAGTGCTCAAATCGTGCTCGTAAATTTACTACTCTCATAGTTCTTTGCCTTAAAAAATGACTTGTAGTGCAACACAAGTAGTCTCAAATCCCTCAAATAAACAAGTGTGCCATGAAGCGTTCCCACAAAGATAAGTTAATGAAAAACGAGAACGTTTCGTCAGGAGATCAAGTATATCAACTTTAATTTGCCTGGGCCTCAATTGGTTAGTCAATATAGGAATTGTGATTTACTTGGGACTTTTTGCATAAACGGAGCGTGTGAAGGCTGGAATTTAATGCAAATTTTAAAAGGAGAAGTAAAGACCTTGGCCAGTATTTCGCGTTTCAGATCCATTGCATTAGGTGTGTTTAAAGTGGTGAAGAGGCAAATTTATCAGAGTGGTTTTCACGGCTCATTGAAAGGAGAAGTGAGCACTTGACAAATACAAAGCTTACTGTGAGTGGGGCCGCAAATCATAAATGCCCTAATTTCGCGCATATTGCCTAATTGGCTCCCGAAATGGTGTGTGGATCTGCAGAGGCAATCGTCGTTCCCAAAATATCAATTTAACCGGATAAAATGTCATCCATTTGTTATTCCAATTTATCTGGTGCGCTCCGGATGAGCTAAAAACACAAAAACGCAGTTATAGTGGTATGTTCCTCATCCCACGTATTGGCGGGCGAATAAGCAGTGCTATATGTGAGTACACTATAACAATAAGTATAAGTAGGCTTTTTCTGTACGAACGATACGCTTGCGTCTGAGACAGATTGGACAAGGATTCACCTGTTTGGTGCAAGAGCAGCTAACCTACCGCAGGAACCGCTTGACTTGGTGGTTGTGGATGCATTTCGCCCACCCTTACGCATGTCATCGCATTGCTGAATTCAAGTCGAATTCCATCGCTTTTTAAGAGACTGTATGGATCTTTGATTTTACGCGATCGAATTGTAGACTCCTGGTTAATTATGGTCCGTACCTACAAGAAAGCAAAAGAGCGATAATCGAGACACAAAGAAAATGTGGGGTGGAAAGAGGCTAAAGGTAAAGAATGAAGTTGTGACAGAGTAATACGTATCAAGGGCTTGTCTTAAACCACGGATTCTGCATTTGAAGCAGCTTGGGTTCCATAATCTGCCGTGCTTGCGCCAGAACAATGAGGAAGGTAATGCTTCAAAGAAGTTGTTGTTACTCTCATTGGGGTTGGAGTACGAAAGGCAAGCAAATCAGATTAAACTAACAATTATATGTTTAGCAAGAAAGCGGGCAAAATTGGCGAAATTTATGGACAAATTAGGCTTGGTGACATCTCTGTCTGTCGTTGCCTACCTATCTGTCTCTCTCTCTGCGCATGTGTTTGCTGACTCACTTTAAAGTTGGTTTGGACCCCATCAGTCACTATTAAAATGGAACGAAGATGACGCGATTAAGAGGTCGTGGAACCGTAGGCGAATATTTCTGGTAAGGAGCAATTGATTGAATTGTCTTTAAGGTGCCTTAGTGATGCAACACCGAGAGATAGCAGACTGACTTCTACAACGATGAAAATGCGACAATTCCTGACTGGAAATCATGATTTGGCATCAGTATGCACGTATGCGTGTGCATTTTGCGTTCCTTAACCAGCGGAGGTCAGTAGAACACTGCTAGTAAGTAATACTGACTAGATGACACAGCAAAACACAGTATGACATGCTAGCGAACCTGTAGATCCATAACCGAATGGTGGTCTAACCTACCATTTTGGAATAGCTCTGGCTATAAAACCAATATTCAGATTGCGATATTTGGGTGGTCAAGGCGACAAGAAACCGATATCTGTCAAATTCGTTCTTATCCTTATAAGGATTGAGTTTTAAATTCTAATGAAAATAAAAAAGTGTCGGTACGTTTGAGTGTGAGTTGAAGACATACAAATGTAGACAATGTGGTGTTAATAATTTAAAGGCTTAAGACAAAGTGAGGGCTGATTTGATATTGTTTATCGATTGCTGCAAGGTGGAAGTGACTCGTTTCACAAGACGAGGACGACGATAACCTTACAACGACCATAATACTACGCAAATGGGATGCGATAGGAACGCGATTTAAAAAGGGAGAGGCCGGGTGGTTGATGGGCTGAGGCAGTGGAGAGTAAAGTTGGGCAAGTGGCCTGCAGGGTGTGTGCATAAACAAGGCGATGAGGTACAGAAAAGTTCGGTGGGCTCCAGCAATGCCGAGCGGTTATTTTCTGCTCTACGGCAATGGGATAACCGTGCTCTCGCGTAGTAATTACTCAAGGACATTCGCTCTGGTTTCGGCGACCCGTCACGGTCACCCCTGTGCACGAATTCGCCTAATGAACATCGGAGGATAGTTGTTGATAGTGGTTCATTTTATCTTGGTCATCATTAAACTAGCGTGACAAGTTAACATGAATAACTATGGTCAGGTGATTTAAGATGCAGCACCAGAGCATCCCGAGCATTTTTTACAGCATCCTGACAACTCGGAGGTGAGGGTGAATTTCCTAAAGCAATATCATTGCACTTAAATGTGCAACTGAACACATAAGCTGATCAGTCATCGAGTCGAATCCAGACTAATGCAAAATCTGAAAATCCAATGCCACCGTTTAATCATTTAGGATGCAAAATTTACAGGAATCACCTAACATAACATAACTTCATTGATAATATTTGGAGCACTCAATTTGATTGCTAAAATGCTACGGAATAGAATAAATTTTGCTGATTAGATGTGTAAAATGCTGCAATTCTACAGCGGATTATAAAATATTGAGCATCCTGCAAGGCAAAATCCATAATAAGTGACTTCACTTAGGGCAGGGCATGAGTTGAAATGACAGGAGCGAAGCTTTGATTCGGACAGCTGCGGTACGAAAACAATTGCCTTGCGGGTGTTACCGCTCACGACAGCTTACCTGCAGGACTATCGATTGATCGGATAAAGTTGTTCAACAAAATGCGCATGAGGTAACACGGTTCAAATTCATCCAGATAAAATGTGAACCAACCCTAAATAGTGGCATGTTAAATATGAAAAATGGAATACATGGCTGACCTCATAACTTGATGCCCCATGTAAACAGACCACAATTTCATTACTCCTGCAGAGTCAGGCTAAGAGAGTGCAGTCTTCTCCGACGAAGTGATTCCTCTCTGGTTAGAACCGGCCCATTGGCAAGGCAATATAGGCTTTGTTGGGCGTTAAACGACTTTATGCCGACAAATATCTACTCCAGTCCAAGCTCTTCTCGTAGCTAACGTCTTCTTAGGCGCACATGGGGAAGAGGAGTGTTGGGCTCCCTCATTGAATGGTCTTGATTTCAGAACTGCGTGACGAGTCTTTATCAGTTTTGTTTTAGTTGGTGAGGGCAATTTTGCGAATTCTCCCCTCACGAAGGCAAGAAGTTGCATGTAAAAGAAAAAAACCGTTCTCTGTCCCTTTTTCCGAAATTTTAAGCTCCTGGCAAATCAGAGGCGACTGAAGCCTCCCAAGCATTTCCGTAGATCTAAAACCTCCCAGTGTTAAAACAGAAATATGACACGGGTGGCGTTGATGCAGATTTTCGAAACAACCCGAACGAATAGCCACATGGTAAAAGCAGTGACTTGAGGTCAATCGAGACGAACAGCCATCTAGCAAAAGTTGCTAACTTACACCATTTACCATTTGATGTTTTGTGACACCTCCTTGAAGTCTCCTCTCCAAAAGACGCTATAATCATTGGCTGGTGCTGGCAAAGTCACGGTCTTACTAGGTAAGTCAGTATGCATGTAGGTAAGTAAGTAAGTAATTAGGTAAAAAATTTAGCAAGTAAGTAGGTGGGTGAGTGAGTGAGTAAGTAAGTAAGTAAGTAGGTGAGTAAGTATGTAAGTAAGTAACCAAGGAATAATCAGTGGGCCAAAACATTACCGCAGCTATTATAGGGCTCTAAATCATTATGGGTTAGGGTAGGCCAAAATTCAATTACACTTCACTCTTTTTCAAAAATTGTGCCCAATTGTATAAGCTTGAATGCGATTTTCACAAGATTGCAACTTCACTATCAGTAACAAGATTGATTTTAAGCGCTGGAGACATGATTCTTGAGCAAACAAACAATTACATATTACGTATTCGAAATGTTGCTTCTTTGTGTTTTCTCCTTTCCCAGCCTCGGCATATACCAGACATAAACGAGTAGGGTGGGTTGCAAGGTAGAGTCTTAACTCCGTCTTAATTCCCGAGTTACACAGAAACGGACTCAAAATAATACTAGACGGTCATTTTGAAGCTAATATTTTGCCCACGTCATTTCGTTTTCAGGAAAATTTTGCATTCAGGACATTTGCATCTAACATCATTGGCACAGGCCTCACAACATTGCCATCCGCCGAATGCAATTTCAATTACAGAGTTCAGAAACAACATTGAGACCTCCACATCAAGACTGACACATTGTTCGATTCTAAACAACCGATATGTCACTGCTGTGGATGTCGGTCTTTTCATTTTCATTGAGTGAACCTTGAACCCAGCGTGAAATCAGTAGGCTGTGCAGATGGAACCCCTCTAATTGTTTTCGAATTGAAAGCCAGACGTGTCCCCTCAAAGGCATAGCTTGCACGTGGATCGTGTGCGTGTGTCTGTTGCACGAAATATCTCGGCATTGTTTTCGCGCTTCGATTCGGAAAATTGCACAAAATCCGTCAGGTTAGCACTGAAATGACCAACGAATCGGTAATGATTTAGCCAGCAATGAAGGCTTTAAGTAAAGTCGCTGCAGGGCTTTTCTTAAGACACACACTAGCGAAGTCCAATTTTCTGTATTCTTGTCAAAGCATAAACCTCTTCGAAATCGAAAGCATGCTTAGAGCCACTTCTGCATTTCGTTTAGAAAATTAAAGGAGTGAATCCTCGATGTTAAGATTTGACACTGATAATGCTTATGAAAGATGCACAATCACAACTCTCCTTAGTGTAACAAATATCTAGCAAATCAGCTGTTAAATGAGGATGATTCAGCAGGCAGTCTTTGATGATCTCAAAAGGAATTTGGATCCGCTCTGAGGTAATTATGAGATGTTCTACAATTTTCCAGTCTTAGTTGACATGAATTTCGCTGATTAGCTAGGAATGTGCAGCCTTTCTTTATGTCTCTTCCGTGCAACTGAGCAACCTTCTGCGATTCCTACCTTGTTAGTCCTTTAATCCCTAGTTTGCTACAATTACGTTCCGAGCACGCCACAACACACAGTGGATGTTTTAAATTGTACCTAACCTCCGTAAGAATGCAGTAGACCTGACCTGTAGCATTTCAGCTGAAAACGTCAAGTATTATCGCTTAAAGTCCAATGTATGAGGAAGCCACATTTTATAGAAGCAAATTTTGGAAGAGCTTTCGCGTTATGTTGACCGATTTGCAAGGTCAGGTAGAATGCATTTTGATTCCCTCCATTTTGATGGTTTGATACAGAGAAATTCTGAATGTATATGGAATTTCGGTGGCATCAAAATATTCGTGGCCAGTCTTTTGAATGCAAAGCTTTGATTACCTGTTTTATTCATGTTTTTGGGTCGTGAGTGCTCAGCCTTACGTTCACAATAGCTAACAGATCATGTTAGTGGCCCTTAACCCTTATCTACCTCCACAATACATGATCTTCTTTAGCAGTATAAGTTATGCAGCATTTTGGGAAAGAGACGGAGTGCCTTGCTGCCTTAATTACATCCCGCGCTGCTTTGAAGCGAACTGTTTAACCAATGCAATCAGACAACTGGAAATATTGACAATTTTCAAAAAATGTTTCCAAGGGAATCGTTTCCATTTTGTCATCGCACATGCACCTAAAAATGCATCTAGATTAATTTTATGTGCAAGTAGAACATTTGTTCCCATTTTGATGAGAATGAGTACTTTTTAACCTTCTGCCTATTTCCACAAAGTCCTTCATAAAGTCATTAAAGGGTTTCTCAATCATGTTCGCCACCCAAATCTATCTTTCGTGCTAACCTTGGCCTCGATTTTATGGACCATTACTGACAACGCCTTTGCAATTTATCCGGATATTTGTGCGCTGTCATGACCAATAAATTTTAATGAAATTGGACAAAGCCAATTGGTAACTAAGCAGACAACTATACAAGATGCTTTCACTACACAAAAATAGAGAACTGGCATTTGTTAATGCTTAAAAATTGCAAGGCAACACGTATTCAATCAGGCCGTGTGCGCTGTGCCCTCTCTAAATGCGGCTAAAATTGTTGGCAGCAATTTCAAAACACGAAAAATGACACACATTCTGACGAAGAAATCGATCACCTGAGAACAATTTGGATGGAGGAAATAGTTGCAACTGTGAGGGCTGAAATCTGCTACATTATTTAAGACAGAACAGGAATTGTACTCAAAATATCGCGTTACTTCCCAATGTCATGTTACTTCGCAGTCCTGCTGTGCAATTTTTTATGAGTTTCAATCATTCTCACAAACTCTGCTTCTCAACTCAATCTTATTTAGCATTCCTAAGAAGAATTTCCTACAAATTATTCTCCACAACTCACTCGGACCAAGCTGACGCTCTACATTTTGGCTTCGATGTTAAGCAAGACCTATAAATAAGGCGGTATAGAGTACAACGCAGATTTTAAGATTGCCGAATCACGTCAAGCACATGTAAAACAAGACGCTAAAATCGTGTTGTGATTCACCCGATTTGACCACTTATTGAGCGATATTCCAGTTTTTGGATTACAACAAGAACTGTTCCACACAATGAAGTTTATTTATTAATAACTTGATTTGAATTAATCTGCATGGGCACAAAGACCACGTAGGAAGGAAAGAAGGGTAGACGGGAGAAAGATGGGACAAACTGGATGGAGGTTGATGAGGACTAAATGGGAGAGTGTGTAGGAAGGGAGGAGGAGTGATGCAATGTGTGGTTGGCATGGGAAGGCGCGAGATGGGAAGTTGGAGGTAAAATGATGAGAATAACTCAATGTTTGGTGCAACAACTGGAATGAGTGTATGTTTAGACGATTGGTTCCTTAAAAGCTTTTCCTCCTGCTATTTTGGCTATGGAAAGATTCTGTGGATTTTGACATCTCTGTTGGGAGCACAGGCAGGATTTATGGTAGCGAGGCTGAAGTAATGATGACGAAGTCATCTTCGACTATGGATGGCAACTACGTTCGCCAACGACCAGATTAAAATAATCTTCTTGCTTAGAACGTACATTCACAGAACCCAAGTGTTACACAGCTCTCTCCCCTTTTAAGCACCACCCTTGACGCTGCTGTCGTCGGTCGGCTTAGACTTTGCCATCAGGTGGTTTTCTTTCTTCTACGATTGCGTGGACTTCACCCTTGTAACCAACCGGTGGGACGCTTTTGTATGCCCATGATGAACGATTATTTTCTGAGTGCAGAGTTGTGTATTGCGGACAAGATAGTTTATGGAAGAAGGGAATTTCATTGCGTACGAGGTGTCCTCACTCCAGGGGTGGCAAAATTTGCGATGCGTTCTGAGTGTACGCGTTCTCCTCCGTGTTAGACGTTAGGTTGACTGTGCCTACTTCCTTTTCTGTACTGAAATGCAAAGTCATATTTTTACATTTTCTCGAATCAGTGTGCAACTGAACGGTCAATTTTCTTCTTTTTGACTAGATCAACACCCCATAACCTGTTCCCACCACGAATTATCTCGCTACCAGGTAGTTTAATGTGTCTCACCTTTGTATAGATGGCAAACAGTTCGCGTTCTGTTTCAACTTTCTGTCCCACATTTTGTTGAGTTTGGTACTGACGTAGACGATGGCGATGGTACGCTACATCACTGACGTCCGCGTCCAGCACAAAAGAGGGTACGTTGTGATCAGTGTTCAGTACGGTTCTGGTTAGTACAAAGCAAAGCACATGCTCTAGTTCTTTAAAGGATTCGTCATGTTCTTAGACCCATTTGAAATTCTTCCGCAATTGCTTCATGGTTAGATTACGCATGGAAGCTAGTTGATTGCCGACTGTTGTCCTCCTCCTTTCAAACAGTTAGTCGCATGTGGTAGGATTTTGATGTTTCTTGTTGTGCGAATTTGTGGATCGCAAGTATCTTGAAAACAGCGATCTAGTGGGTTTCTCCTTCTGAAGACAACACTTATGCCACCGATGTAATCACACCTATATTTGTCCCCGTGTTGAATCTATTTGTAAGATGATATGTACAGAAAGCAAACAAATTGAGATGGTCAGCTACGTTTTTAGCTAAGGCACGACTTTCCCTTAAGGTTCAATGGAACCCATTTGTTACCGAGACTCATGCACACAGAAACCCTCTCGCATGCAAGTGTTGCTGCATTAATGAAAGCTTACCCCGAGTTCTCGTTGTGTGACTTCGCGAATTAAGTGCCTGTGATATTAATAGAATTGTTAATTTTTTTCCGAAGATCTATTCCATGGAGCTAACTTAGTTATCCTTTTCTGTACTGAAATGCAAAGTCATATTTTTGCATTTTCTCGAATCAATGTGCAACTGAACAGTCAATTTTCTTCTTTTTGACTAGATCAACACCCTGTAACCTGTTCCCACTACGAATTATCTCGCTACCAGGTAGTTTAATGTGTCTCACCTTTGTATAGATGGCAAACAGTTCGCGATCTGTTTCAACTTTCTATCCCACATTTTGTTGAGTTTGGTACTGACGTAGACGATGGCGATGGTACGCTACATCACTGACGTCCGCGTCCAGCACAAAAGAGGGTACGTTGTGCTCAGTGTTCAGTGCGGTTCTGGTTGGTACAAAGCAAAGCACATGCTCTAGTTCTTTGAAGGTTTCGTCATGTTCTTAGTCCCATTTGAAATTCTTCCGCGTTTGCTTCTTGGTTAGATTACGCATGGAAGCTAGTTGATTGCCGACTGTTGTCCTCCTCCTTTCCAACAGTTAGTCGCATGTGGTAGGATTTTAATGTTTCTTGTCGTGCGAATTTGTGGATCGCAAGTATCTTGAAAACAGCGATCTAGTGGGTTTCTCCTTCTGAAGACAACACTTATGCCACCGATGTAATCACACCTATATTTGTCCCCGTGTTGAATCTATTTGTAAGATGATATGTACAGAAAGCAAACAAATTGAGATGGTCAGCTACGTTTTTAGCTAAGGCACGACTTTCCCTTAAGGTTCAATGGAACCCATTTGTTACCGAGACTCATGCACACAGAAACCCTCTCGCATGCAAGTGTTGCTGCATTAATGAAAGCTTACCCCGAGTTCTCGTTGTGTGACTTCGCGAATAAAGTGCCTGTGATATTAATAGAATTGTTAATTTTTTCCGAAGATCTATTCCATGGAGCTAACTTAGTTGCCTAAGGCTTACTGCACAAAGCGCAAGCTTATACGCTACGTGGACTTATCAGTTTGTCCAATCAGATGCCTCGTTCTCTTATTAATCGCCCCTAACCCATCATCCAAATGATCTGGCGCACTGTATTATCCTTTAGCCAATGAGCGATTAGTGCGTGGTTAGTGGACACATCAGAGGAAATCGTAAAAGCCAAGGCCGCCCGTGCAGTACCTCCTCCAGCTTGGACTTTGAGCTATTTATTTTACGGGATTTCCACCTTTAATAATTGTATGCAGCGCATCGGAACCAGTCTTTTACCTCTCCCCCACATTCGGATTCAATGGCTGACTCAGTTAAGTTTGACATTACCGCTGCAGCAGGATCATTAGACAGACGAATGTTCGAGTGAGTGCCTCTGGTTATGTAATGCCATGGGTAATCTTAACTTAATTTGTTGAATACTTCATCAGCTTTCTGGTTTCTAATTTTTTCGCCACATATTTCTGCAAACCAATCAAAAGGCAGCAGTAAACATGTATTTGCAAACAAATTTTTATGGTGGCGGACTTAGCAGTCTTGCAACTCATACAAGTTCAGGTGGCACTAATTGTCGTTGCATGTGTAGAGGAGAAAATATGGAGCACAATGTTTCATTCCGTGGGATCGCTATGTTATCTACTCCACCTGTGGTTGTTTTGCCATTGTTCGCAATGGGGCGGGCAAGACCAGAATTTGCTTTAATTTCTGTCTATGCCAACCAATTCATTCAAATTTTGCACACGCTGAGGTAGAACTTTTGGAAGTTGATATATTGTAGCTATTTAAGTGTGCGGTTCTCTACTAGGCCAGCACTAGTTTAAAAAGTTTATGTACTGTTGACAGTTAGCCTTGTTGTTGGAATTAGATGGGCCACGTAGTTAAGAAAGCAACGTAAACTCCCTGGTTCGTCATCTTAAGCAACACTGAAAACGTACATGTTTTCGGTACTTTGGGTGTGATGGGTGATTGCCTGAGTTTTCTAGATTGGAGGTGGCTGGCGAGGGGTCTGGTAAAACAAGTCGGTGTGGCCTAATGGACAGGGCGTCTGCCTTCTAAGCGGAACTGTGCGGGTTCGAGTCCCGTCACGGACGCTTTATTGGTGTCTGCACTAATCCAACCATCCCTCTGTCAGTAGCACTAGTGAGAGTCGAGTGATGGGTGCAGTTGTGTGATTGTGGTCAACTCAACGCTCCTACTTCGCCACGACCCTCACTCACCAAGTCTATTCGTTTCCCGAGTGAGTACAACTTTCACTTTATCGCGCTCACTTCTGCGGCTTCGTGTTGCATGGATGCACAAAAGTGAGTGGCTGCAAGGACATGTTAAATGGCAGAATTCATGAGCTGACCTTGCGTGCAATTGCCACATTGTACACGCAACAGTGGCCATAGGGATTCGACCTCAA
>LWMJ02000695.1:0-12295 GCA_001693035.2 Taenia asiatica
TAGTAAGTTAATTTTCAGGCCATTAATCTGCTCGCAGTATACGAGTTTCCTTCATTTTCTAGAGTGCTGACGAATTGGTTTGCGGAAGGTTGCGTATTCAAAATGATTAATGCATATTACTAACCTCTTAAGCTGTATCCACAAAGGAAGCAGTTGAAAAACAATTATTTTGTCGCTGCTGTTTTCTGTGCTAATACAGAAAATACCCTGTGGTTCTCTACGCTAGTTATACGCATCCAAACATTTTCGTAGNACTTGGCAGCACACTCGTTGATGCCAACAGGTAACGTGTAGAGATTTGGCACTCCGTTTCGTCGTCCATTGGTACATGCAGATAATTCTGCCTGCGAGCAATGCCTCGACATTCCTGTTCTCGCCAATCTCGCCTCATGACTACGCACTGTACACGCATCCAATTATTTCTTCATAAGCAGAAAAAGGTTTGTTCTCAGCAAACATTGTACCGCGAAAACCAAGTCCTCGTATTCCACAGCAAGTTAATATCTTGGTAACATTAGTAGTTGTGCACCTTACGCATGCATGGCAAGTGACAGTGAACAGTATCTCTGTTCTAAGAAACCTGCTGGTTGTAGTTGAAGTAATTTAAAGCGGCTTTTGGTGATTTCGGCTCATTCATTTCTGCACCAAAAGATTATGGCTGACCTAAATGTGCTGAAAGCTTTGATTAAGCACATGGATACTGTTGTGAGGCGAATGAATGAACAATGGCCTGGTTCACACTGCCACCTTACCCGCTCTCGCTGGCACACACCCGTGTGGGTAGAGTGTGATGGTTTGCGTGGCCTAGGCATGTCGCTCGGCAAAGCCGCTGTCGTTAGACCCAGTATTCACTCCAGCGTCTCGAATTGCGCCTCACTGACGGAATCGCAAGTTTTACAGCATGCCATATTGGATTAGCAGAATTTAACCACAGCATTGATATTTGTAGTCCCCATGCAGCGTTTGTCAACTTGCATTGTTACACGGTTTTATTAACGCCTGTGGCCATAGGATTCAAGTCAATCATCATGGCCATTATGATGGATCCGAAATAACATCCCTTTTCATAATTGGCTGTAGCAAATAGCATCATTTAAATTCTGGAGCAAGCAGCACTTCTACACCTGAAGAATCATCTCAAGCCTGTTTTTAATAACTGTTGTGCGGAAGGTCTACTTCTACCGTTTGACAAAAGGATAAAGGCAGTGCATGAGGCATCGTACAGTGTCTGAAGCTAAATTGTGCTCACTCCTGTTGGGTCTGAGCCAACAACAAACATTACAAAACTTCAGCAGCAACGAATAATGCCGCATCCGCCACTGAGATAGGCGGTAAACTACAATTTGCTATCACATTGTACATGAATGCATGCAATTGTGGGACTGCCAATATGGAAGCCATCCAGCAGCAGTATTTGCCAATGGTGGGTACGCGACCAGGTCGCCTGGTTGAGCAGCAAACATCCTTCAGACCAATCAAATATAGCCTCGGATCTACAGATGCCGTGGCTCGAGTTCCCACTTCCATAGCGAGTCTAAACATGAGCAACTGCGTAAGAGCTACTTTCAATGCACTGTCTGCAAAGCAATGTAGCAAACAAGATTCATGCTAAATACCAGTTGGCTACGTAACCAGTGCGATTGTTTTGAGAGGAATACATTCCCGTACTTTATACAAAGCAGTAATTGAAAACGTAAGGCTAATAAAATGAGCTTTCAGCGTGTGCATAAAATGTCAAATTGCATTGTTACACGGTTTTATTAACGCTTGTGGCCATAGAATTAAAGCCAATCATCATGGCCATTATGATGGATCCGAACTAACATTATTTTTTCATAATTTGATGTAGCAAATGGCATCATTTAAATTCTGGAGCAAGTAGCACNCTTCTACACCTGAAGAATCATCTCAAGCCCGTTTTTAATAACTGTTGTGCGGAAGGTCTACTACAACCGTTTGACAAAAGGATAAAGGCAGTGCATGAGGCATCGTACAGTGGCTGAAGCTAAAGGGTGCCCACTCCTGTTGGGTCGGAGCCAACAACAAACATTACAAAACTTCAGCAGCAACGAATAATGCTGCATCCGCGAATGAGATAGGCGGTTTATCACATGGTACATGAATGCATGCAATTGTGGGACTGTCAATATGGNGGAAGCCATCCAGCAGCAGTATTTGCCAACGGTGGGTACGCGACCAGGTCGCCTGGTTGAGCAGCAAACATCCTTCAGACCAATCAAGTATAGCCTCGGATCTACAGATACCGTGGCTCGAGTTCCCACTTCCATAGCGAGTCTAAACATGAGCAACTGCGTTAGAGCTACTTTCAATGCATTGTCTGCAAAGCAATGTAGCAAACAAGATTCATGCTAAATACCAGTTGGCTACGTAACCAATGTGATTGTTTTGAGAGGAATACATTCCTGTACTTTATACAAAGCAGTAATTGAAAATGTAAGGCTAATAAAATGAGCTTTCAGCGTGTGCATAAAGGTTTCTGTAACGAAGGAACATCCACCAGGCAAACCATACACCGACAAGCTGTGCTAACTTTCCTAATGCCAATTCTTAAGTGCTTAATGCGAGTTGTCAGGTGCCAAAGGGATAAGAAAGCGTCCAAACCTATTTTCGGTATGAGTTGAATGAACTTCTTAAAGAAACTTGCCTAAAATGTTTCCTTATGTGTAGGAAGAAAAAATTTTTGCCCTATTGATAAAACAGCGCAGCAGATGCCGAGTTGCGGGTGCAAGTCGAAAAGTGCAGACAAATGCAACACCTCCCGCGTCATAAGATCTGCCACAACTCAAGTCCAGCGGATCGGGACGTAAGCGTACGCCCAACATTAACTCGGCCCAAAGATTTAGGCTGACTAAAATACCACTCACAATGGAAGATAAAATCATTGGGCTGCAAAATTTACATAACCACAACTATGGCACGCACATCCAATAAATTACCAACCATTGTAAACAATTTTACTACCATTTGCGGCAATATCCACAGATGCCATTTACTGGCGTGAGGTCAAGACCATTTACTAGGATTCGTATAAGTTACTGGCTTTAATATCCACTTAATGACTGTTTAATATTCCAAATATTGTATCGACAGATGCACATTTTAACTGAGGCACTTTTCTACAACAACAGGGTCACTCACTTTCATACACTGTTTGTTCCAGCTGCAGAATGAGAATGGCAAGTAAGGTACAAGCACGCTCCTTTCAGAAGAAATCGAGGTGGTAAAGCGACTCGAAAATCCCCCTCTGCTCTTCCGACATTGAAGAATTTGAATGCAATTGCCTCAGTCAAGACCGACGTCACCTAAAAGCGTGCAATCGTCGTAGATTTTAAACAGTGCCTGCAATTTACAGGGATGGAGAGATAAAAGTACTACTGTTGACTTTTGCTTCTGTGCCTAAAATAGCTTTGCGAGCAAATGTTCCTTTGGAGTTAAAATAGCGACAGTAAAATTGGTGGTGGCAGCATTGAACTAAATTCTTAACTGGTACTGAATTTAGAGCGCATCAAGCAGCGATTGACGTTTGCAATATTACTTGCAATTGAATGAGGGTTGTTAAAAGTGTTTTGGCTGTTTTATTGTTGATAAAGAGGGTAGTTCAAATCTTCACAAATGTGTCAGTTATACGAATGTCTTCAAGATGCTTGTAAGACGTCATTTGTTTGCCTTTTAAAAGAACCTTGTGTTTCGCTCCCAAGAAATTGTTTGATCAGCCAAATTGCTTCATGAAATAGCGTTAGATTATTCCTATTACCTTTCGTTTTTGCTACTGTGAATAGACTATTTAGGTTGGAAAATTGTGTGAGGCGCCGAGGTTCGTTTTCCACTCAGGTGTCCATGGCGCCTGCTCAGTCACAAGATGTGCACATGCACAGGCCCCTCGTCTTCTGGCACAGCTCTCATCGCAGTGCTCATTATAGTTCGCTCTTGCTTCCTCCCGTGCAAATCGCGTCCTTCTACCCAACCGAAGACGCGCCTATGCATGGAGTCATCTTGTATTGAAAAGCTCTACATAGATGGTGTTCTTTGACACAGTGATGTTGGGCACTTAAAATGCACTTCTGCTGTGCGAATGATTGGAACTGCGAGGTGATTTTGGTGGCAGAAGTAGATACCCTTCCTACCCTTCCGGCTATGCGTGCGATTAGTTGTGATTATCAGCATGTCCCTTCCGCTTGATATGCGATGGTTGCGAATGTTTCATGCTATTCTGAAAATCGGCACTGTTTTCTCTTTTGGTCCTATCACCTGTTCTGGGAGAACAATGCTTGCTACTTTTGCATTCGATGCAAAATACCACAGTGTGCTCTTAGCTCATGAACTGCGGACACAATGGATGGTGATACGCCATTTGATGCACGAGCTGTAGCATCTACGCAAGACGGCACCATGCAACCTAAAAAATCTTGGTCGTATGGCTTTGCATCCCAGTGAAGACCCTCAGGATTCCGGTCGGACTGCATCTCGCTCATTCCACTTATTTGTCACCTCGCAAGTGCCAAAATGGCACATCTACCTTACAAATCTTGAAAAATGTGCCATCTTTAGTAAAGACTTGACATCAAAGATCTGCACTCTGTTATTTTGCGCCTTGTTGGCGTTTACCTTAACAAATCCGGTGCTTGAAATCAAAGAGAGCAGACATTGTAGCTTATTGTGCCCTCGTGGTTCTGCCTCGGTTAGGCTTAGGAGCTAGTCTGCCATAAAGATGCATCACCTCTTCTCCCTGTGACTGAAGAAGGACCCACGTTGACAACACCTACTGCTCCTTCTTCTAAAAGACCTCTGGGAATGGATTGCAGTGGTGCTCACAGTAATCCCAGCATTTTAGGTTAAGCACGTCACTTGTATTTTGGTGCAAGCGAAGACAAACCAACACCTCTTATTCAAGGCATTTAGCACTTTTTCTTCACCAAGATGGCCCAGTTGATGGAGCATCTCTTATTGAATGGCCTGAACCAATGGTTTCCAGAATGCTAGACCCTCAAGTGATTCATCACCATTTTGAAACAGCAAGGCCTCAGTCCCTTTAGGGTAACATTTGACCACCTCCGGTGCATCCATCTGGCCACTATGCCAGAAGGGGCTATTATTCTTGCGGTGGCTTGTGACAGGATGTAGGAATCTCTCCTATGCCACAGCTATGTCGGAATAAGTGGTACGTGTATTTTATCGATGTTCACAAGGACCACTAAGAAATAAGATAGGCGCTACAGCAACACCGGCCTCTGCCGTTTTCTGTGCAAGAATGCGGCATCTACATATTTATGCACATTCCCCATTCCGTACCAAACTATGAAAGACGCACATGCAACCAACGTGCCAACGAACGGTTTTCAACCGTGTCAGTGCTTCACTATCCATTGCCAGTATGACCTCTCTCCACATAACAGGGTTTAAAATATCTGTCTATTTAAATAAATAGCAAACAGTTTGCGTTAAGTGCTTGGCTATCCAAAGTTCATTCATTTGTTAGGTTTACTCCTCGCCCAAGCCAGTCTAACGGAGGCGAACTGAGATAGGTAGTTGCTTCACCCGAAAACCGGATTGCGGGGTGTGGAGCAGTGAAACGATCGATTAACCATGCAGTGGGACCAAAACTACAACAAAGTTATATTGATTAAAATGTCGCATATGGAAAGCAGAGTGCAAAGGTTGAAGGGCAAATGGCAAAGCGCAATTTTGGTCTACTCCACACTGGCAAGTGGCGTTACGCATCGTTGTATGAAGTGCACGGCACTTAGAAGTATGTGCCATGTATTGGGCAGTAGAATGCTTCGACGTTACTATAGATCACCTTCGGCCAATGATCAAGTGGCAAGCTTACGGATATTTTAAAAACAAACAAATATATGGCAAAAATTTTCTCCTTAATAAATCCTTTAATATGATGCGAAACAGTGAAACAATGCATCGTATTTCCTCTTACTCCATCCCCTCTCTTCTCATTTGATGCTATAACATTGAAGTTATAGCATCTACTTCAGGTAAACTGAGGATTCAGGGTGATGAAGTCGCTTTGCGATTTTGTTAGTACTTGCAAATGCAAGGACATATCATAGGCTAAAATTAGACTTTGTAGAGCAAGTCTTTGCAATGCCCCAATCTGACGAACAGCGAAGCTGCTCTCATTGAAGGACAGAAAGCGAAAGGGCTTAAGGTCGCTCAAATGTGGTTGCTGACTAAAAGCCATTTCAAAGTTTAGCCTTCTCTTGTTATCTAAATCGATTAATACACCAGCTCAGTCACATTTCGAATAACCTTCTGCAGTGCTTAGTCTTTGATTTGACAAACCAGGTCAAAGATTATAAAAACAACCAAATTATTGAATAACTCATTTGTAGGCACAAATAAAGTTAGCCTCCCAAATGGTAGGCCATTGTGTTTTATACACGGGTTGCGCACAATCTCGCATTCACACGACTTTGTCGCTGATATCCAAGCCCGAGTACCAGCCTTGCAATAACAGAAAACTATTGGAACAAAGTGGAGCATGCATTAAGTGAGGGACTTCTTCATAGTGACAAGGTGGTAATTTTATTGGTGTCCGCCCATGGTGCTATATGTAGCAGAAATCACCCACTTTAATATGACTAGGCCGCATCATTATGTGAGGTAAATTAGAACTTACAGTCTTCCTATCTTTAAGGTGTCACTGTGCAGGCAGTTAAGATCGTCACAGAACAACATTGCAAAAAATTCATTTTTCATTTTTAGTAAGGGCGCAATATATATCATAAAAATAGCCCACATGCTTAGAATGCATTAGAAAGCAAACCAAGGATATCTACTTCATGATTTGTGAGCCTAATTTTGCCTCTATTTACTGGTAGTTTGGCATTGCTACATGAATCTTATCCTAAAGTTGTAGCAGTCTAAATGTGGAGAAATAATGCTTTCATCCGTTTCGGTGGGGCCGCCACCCCAACATCGCATCAGAGCTGTTCAAGTTGCTACACGTGCGGGCAACAACAACTACTCGGCGACACGAAGTCTGCATTTCACATGTGCCTACTCTTTACGCAAAATGGCTTAGAAAACAAGTAATGAGTACAAGGCGGTCAGTGTGTATCCCGTTCAAATTTACATAAGAATTTGTGAGGCCCGTTTGGGCAACCCATTGCACTTTCATTTAACGCCTTTCTCACAAAGTTGTAAGTTATATTTCCTGCCACCAACAACAAAGGGATGGGCGGAGTCTTGGGCACATCAAGGTAAAAGTTCCTCTAACGCCAGGTGCATTTGAGGTCATTCTCGACAATTAGTCCATTAGGTTTTTGAAGAAGTACTAAATTCAAATTAACTTGTGAATTAAATTCGGTAAGCTTTGCTCAAGTGTCTCTATTAATCAACCTTTGACCAAAGATACGGCTAGTGCTACCCTGCGTTTGAATTACGTGCTAGTCCGAGGATAGATCCAGTTAGAGCACCACAAGCGCTGCTGCAGTTTCTCGTGCCCTGACTTCTCTGTCAAAATGACTGACAACAGATGTACAATGTGCCCCAGGTCGTACAAGAACGGTATCTTACACCGAAAGCGCTTTTACTGCCAGCCTCAAAGTAGGCCTTTTATAATATAAATGCGTTTCTCGTACCACATGCATACCTGTTTGCATAAATACGCGCATACGAATTGTAAAAATAGGTGCGCATGTATATCTCTAAAGATTTTATGTCGGTTTTTTAAATAAATAAAACGTTTTAAATGCACTAGCCTGTGAAATAATTAGTCGAGTCTACGAATTCCATTTCGTCAGCTACTTTGATACATAGTCTACAACTACCAGGTAAATTTCAGCATCTCATTCCACGTGTGTTTGACGCGTTTCAGCAAGCATGTATGGGCATTGTCCAATTTGTCTAGCGTGCCGCAGAACACTCGGTTTGCTCTTATGGCATCAAAAAGGTAAGGATTATTGCAAAGCCCATTGTTCAATTCTTATCTCATGCTCTCATGTGTGCAAATAGTAGCAGGCTCCTTCTTTTGAATCTTGAAATAGTGTGGAACCACAATATGTGCTGTCTGTGCTCCGCTCAATTTACGAATTTTAATTTACTTCTCAGTCATACAATCAGATCACATATTTGTGAGTTGTGGCTGTGGGTCTTCGATTGAAATCCAGCTTGTGCCATGCTCTTTAGCCATAGCTTTGGCATTTTACGTAAACCCTTCCTAAAATTTGTGCCTTCTTGTGCCATATTGCAGTCCAGAGAATGGCGAATTCAGAAGTACGCCTTTACTGCACGGAGTGTTTTGCAGAATATTTTACGTGGGAAGAGGTGCAAGACCATTTACGCCCACGTCATTTCTGTGGGTATTTCTTTGTCTGTCCAGAGTAGGTAGCAATTATCGTTTGCTGTAACTTCCCGATTTCTCCTGCACAGACATTTGGTACGACGTATTCAGGTGAATGCGAATAAATGCCACTAAGTCAGCAAAGTGTGTAGGCTTCGAGTAAGTTTATCGCTAGCTCTATACCTCCTTATTGCATCAGATAGCCTAATAATGAGAAAGCACCAGCTGCGTAGAGTTTGTACATCCTTTGCCTAAAATAAGTCGCGTAGTAAGCTTATAGGAGGCAAATTTTACCGCGCAGAATTAGTCAAGCATTGCCTTGTTAGCATGAAAGGGCAAATATCGCCTCCCATTACCTTGAGATAGATCATATTAACCGCCTAAAAGTTCACTGTTAATAGCGCAGCAATGTTAGTTAACTAACAGTTTGGTGTGGCCTTGCGTGCTGCCAACTTTAATGATTTGTCCATCTAGGTGCAAATATGATCATTTTTTCGTGTGCCTGCATTATTGTGGACGTCAACGAGCCGCCCTAACTTACCTTCTACGTATGCGTAACTAGCTTTGTGCTTCTTGAGTAGCTGTGCTCAATACACACCAGATCTATTGCATCGATTACTGCTTTTTCCTTAATCAGCACCATTTATGGGGGCGAATTTACATCAAAACCTAGAAAAAGGTGATTCTGAGAAAAGATAAGAATGCATGAATAACAGTAACTTAAAAATCAGATTTCTTGGAGCTGACAACAAGAAAGTAACATTTTTCGATTCGGAACATGTTGACAGTGGTTGAAGATGGTGGTATAGGAGGCAAAGCTGCCGTCTTGCGCGATTCTGCTTTTAGACCTCACAGTGTTTACAATCTAATTGATTGCCGCTTCGTGGTTAATGGGAAGTGCATTTGGGATTCTGACCGCAACCGATCCAATCCATCAGTCACTTTGTTACTCATCCATTTGAGAAACACTGCAAACCTTTCGATACCATTTGTTTAAACTTGAAACTTTCACTTGCAGCCATAGCTGTCCCTACCCTACAACTGCCATTAATTGGCAAACTTTACGTCTATGTAACCATGACGTAAAGAGGAGCGAAAGAAAAGCGCTCTTTACAAGGATTGACGGAATGATAGCAGGAAGTGTGCTCGACAAGCATTAGTCACTATTTGAAGGAGACCAAAAAGCTAAGAGGAATCGAATGCAGACTAGGAATTATTACCAAGTTTCATTGAAACAGGCAGTGAAGGGTAGCGCCAAGGTGCTAATTAATGTTCCTTTCTTTATGCATCTGCTTGAGTGCAACTACTCGAAGCCAGGAATCTTCGCAATTTGTGGCTACATTTTACCACAAACTTAGAAACTCTGCTGATGCTGCTGTTTGTTCTCCTTCTGCCTTCTTATTCGCACCATTCACTTCCGATGATAATCTCCACGCAAAGGCGTGTTTCAGTCGCCACCGGAAGAATGGGTGGTCCGTGCTAGTCTTAGCAGGCGCCTTGCCGCTGACTCATTCGCCTTGGGCGGTAGTCGATGGATGGGTGAATAAAATTGGTAGGACCACCTGGCGTGTGTTCGTTGCGTGCTGGCTACTTCCCTAGTCGTTCGGTCCATTTAGCGGTCCATTCGAACAACGGTAAGTTAGGCTCCGAGCAATGGCCCTATGAGTGAGTCAGCATTTACTTAAGATTATGTTGCGTAGGCCTGTTGATTGTAAAACTATGCCAGTTTTATAACGTATCGTCAAATTCGATATTATTACAGCTCGATATGCAAATGTTTTAACACATCTACGATCTTTTGATGCAAAACGAATTTTTACTTATTTGATTTGTCGTGAATGGGAGTCAGGGCATTTTTAAACCCAAAGTCATTAATTATTTTTCCACCTCATGCGTGATCTATTCAATGTGCGCTGAGTAAATAAGTTTCGGCAATCGGCTGGTGTTGCAAATGTATAGCTAAAAGACATCGTCGAATTTTTCGGTAGATTTTCGCACAAAGCAAATCTAGTATCCTTCTGGCTATGTTACTTAAAAACATCGAATTCGTAAGGCATAGCACTGATATTTTCCAGTCACAGTATGCTGAGTTGCATTCCACCAAAAGGGCAGAGCGGCTCCCAAATAGCAAGATAGTGGATTCGTCAGCCCATCGCACACCAACGTTAGTCGAGATAGCCAATTTTGTAACAATACCACCGAGAGCTTCGTCAACGCTATTACTGGTAACGGCTTTTTGGATAGCAATCATCGCACTTCCATTAGCGCGCCTGCCAGGGCGTTCCTGCGGACCTAGTGGAGCTAGCTGAAAAAGGAGCTGCGGGAAAAATGAGGATATCTGCAGATTCGGCCTCCTCGATTTGTCATCATTAACCATCAGCCCGCCCGTCTATGCGCTTCCTTTGGCCTAATTCTTCCGCCTTGTGGTGAGGAAAGAAAGTGTCTCGGTGTTCAAAAGGCGACCAGCTCAAAGGACGGTACCATAAAAGGAGGTCGGGAATTAATAATCTTAATAGGGCGCCACATTGCAATCAAACCCATTAGCATCATGTCTTTGCATGCACGATGATGCGAGAAATTCGCCTAATGTGGAAAATCAAAATCAAGTAATGCCTGCTCTTCCAAAACCACCAACATGAAGTGGTGTGCAATGTCACTACGTGGCACGTGCAACTAGCCGGTTTACACGTGTTGGATTGAAACGCGTCAATCGCTTAGACATCCTCGACTCATGTTGTTCTTTGTGCCGTGACGTCTGCTTCCGTTCGTCTTGCTTTACTTTATCGTTCCCAACATTCAGTTCTTCGTCACTGCCTCCCACTGTTTTCCTTCCTCTTCGTCTTTTCCTTTCCTCGGGTCTTCATTTTATCCTCCTCTTCCTCCGACTCCATCCCATCTGCTCCGTAGTTCCAGCCTCCTATTCCGCCGCTCTCGAGACCTCGAACGACCAACACAGATGCATTATTTAGAAATTAGGGGTGAGTCGTACTACCGACTCCTCCTACTCCAGTTGCGCCGTCTACCCTTCCTTCTCTTTTGCCTCATTTATGTGCATCATTTTGAAGGTATCACATCTAGTAAACGGTGTAAATCACAAAGAATGGGAAAACTGCACTTAGCCTCTTAGAGTGTTGCGTTAGAAGAAAGCTCATATTGCCTCCGCCGAGTTGATTCCATCATACTTAGCTAAGTTGAATAGTTATATGATGGGGTGAATGTGTCACTTGATGAAGAGATGAAGAGGAAGGGGATGAAGAACGCTGCACCACAATACTTTGCATGGTCATCCTACACTGTCCACTTCCTATCCTCTTTTCTCCTCAACACTCTTTTTTTTCCGTTTCCAAGTTTTCTTATCTCTTCGTCCATAACTCAATCGTTCCCTTGTGTCTTGCAGCTGAAGAGGCATGTTTCTTTACTATCTCGGGAGTAATGCATACACCGCTGGTGTCGCTCCTAATGAGAGGCAAGGATTCGTCCGGGCGTAGCATTGCGAATTCGCACCAAAAGCGCCCATTCATCAGTTGTATAAAAATCTATAGGGGCATAGCGCTGACTTCCTTGATTAAATTTATACCTTGCACTGCATTCACCTTATTGCACTTGATTTTATTGTATCTAACAAAGACTGAATGTCACTAAGTGAACAGCAGCAGAGGCTGCACACCTACTGAAGTGTAACGACTTACCTCACATCCATGTCCCAATGTGGAAGCACTGTAGTGTGAAACGCGAGACTGTGCCAAATTAGCTCAGGCCGAATTGCACCGGAATATCAAAGGCTAGGTTATCAACCATAGGCTGGATTATGACAGGCGTGAATAAATTAGGATAAATGCAGCTGAACAGGACCTCATCTTTCGAAATGCCTTTAATACAAGAAGTGAAATCATAGATTAATTTATGAGCAAAATTTGTCGCTATCTTTGGGCAATGATGAATAATAAATAGACGATGAACCATTACCTTAAAACAGGT
>LWMJ02000695.1:23724-34236 GCA_001693035.2 Taenia asiatica
ATGAAGGTGTATGGAGCATGACTGTGCCATATCATACTAATAAATACAGTACAAGCGCGCATATCCCATTGCTACAGAGATTAAAGAGGACAACTTTGAAAGAGTGAGCAAACCATGTGTGCGCCAGGTTCGAAGCATAATCTCACTTAAAGTACACATTTATACAATAGATGTCCTACTTAATCCAACGAATACTAATTATCGAGGAATTCGCTTTTCTGAGCCTTTGAGCGTTACAACTCTACCCGCAAGCCAAGGTTGCCGAGACAGGCTACCATCACTTCCTAGTACACGCAATTCTGAGGGCACTGACATGTGTAGCGATCGTTTGTGGAAAGGCATATGGCGACTTACATCGCCCACTGCAAAAGTAAAGTACCACCCGTCCTCGAACGTGCATAGTAATTCAGCTGCCTCATTCGCATACAGAACCCAGCAGAGACCAGAGCTGTCACTGGAAAAATACGCATGGTGCCTATCCCGATATAGAAGTAGCATAATAGTGATTCCTTACATCCTACCACAAGCCATCAGCAAGAAAAATAATCCCTTCCAGCACAGTGGCCAGGTGGATCTAGCGGAGATGACCGAATGTGTCCTTCGAAGTTCTGAGGCACCATCATTCCAAGATGGTGTCAAATTAATTAAGGGTCTAGTGTTTCGGGATCCATTAGCACAGTTCATTACCTAGGGATTGCTCTACCAATCGCATTATCTAGGAGAATGGAAATCGCTAAATACCTTAAATGAGAGGTTTTAGTTTGTCTTCGCTCGCACTAAATGTACTTAAAATGTGCTCAGTCTACAATACCTGGATTACTGTGGATACCATACCATGAGTAGTCCATCAGCCACGGGAGGAGGAACTTAAGCATCTTTATGGCATGCAAGCTTCCAAGCGTAGCCGAGATAGAGTCACGAGGGCACAACAAACTATAATGTTTGCTTTCTTTACTTTCAAGCACTAGGCTTGTCGGCGTGAAACCAGTAAGGTACAATATGATCAGGGTGCTAATTTCAAATGTCAACGCCTTGCTAAATAGTGCATAATTTTAGGATTTGGCATTTTCGAGGTGATAAATAGGTGGAATGAGCAAAGTGTAGCCCAGTTGAACTTCTGAAGGCCTTCATTACGATGTAAATACAAAGACAGGGACTTTTGGGTTGAGTGGTAGCGTCTTGCGCAGATGCTACAGTACAAACATCAAGCTGAGTATTACTGCCCGTGATGACCACATTTGATGAGATGAGAGCCTTCTGCGATAATCTGCATCGAATGCAAAGAAGCAAACAATGATTTTTAGAGACAATAATGGAACTGAAATAGGAGACCATGCCAATTGTAAATGCAGCATGGTATAATTGCGAGCGTCATGCACCAAACAGAAGGGCCATGATGATAATCGTATCTAACTTCATCAGGGAATATTGCGCTTTCGCCTTATCTGTCATTTGTATGCTACAACTGGTTTAAACGATCTGTGCAGGTTAAATGACATGGATGTTGGAGGAAAGTGTCTAAGTTGTAAAATGGTGCATTCGTTAATACAATATTTCAAATGTTAAACATTTATTTAATGAATATTGGGGCTAGCAGTTCATACGACTCCTGGTTAGTGGTCGTGATACCACGCGAGCGAAATGGTGTCCGTGAATATTGCTGTATGCGGTAGTGCATTTATTTATGATAGGTCCTAGGTGACCCCTTTAACTCAACCACTGCTCATTTCTGCGCCATAGAATGCAGAATGGTTGGTGGTTCTTGCATGGGCAGCTTAAAATCCCAAACCGACCAGTAGAACCATGTACAAAGGGTCGGTAACGACCGATGCGGCGCAACCTCCTACACCGTCCACCAATACCATGGTCTCACTACTAGCTCCAGCGGTTCCCACACCAATAGGTCTTCCCACACCATTCTCTAGCTCAGCTCTCCTTTCATACTCTATTGCTGATCTCACCTCGGGCACCCTTTACCCCTTTATTTGGCGACCAGTTATTAATTTACCCCCAAACATCATACCTTAGTTAATAGTATTATTTAAAATGGTCTAGCACACTTGCATTAATCTTGACGTCACCGGCCTGCTAATTGAAAAATTCCCTTTAACCTCGTCCTTTCTTCGGCATTTCCTGAGCTCTCAAACGAATTCAACTATCTGTACTGGTGAACAGCTACGACAGCCTGCCTGTCGATTACCAAATAGGCAGCTTTAGACTCCGTATCCGCAAACGATGCGAGGACGTTTTTGCACCCATCCTCTAAAGTATAATTGCCATAGTGGCATCTTGATGGTCACTTTTCAAAAACGAATCACCAATGCTATGAAATTTAGGCATCAAAGTGCCTAGAGTGAATTAACTGGAGTTTAGCTCCCACTACATAGCAAACAGAAAGCATCAATTGAGTTGCAATGGATTATTCCATAACTCAAGGTGCGATGCGATTCTGGGCAGATTAATCAGTCTGCTAGATGCGGATTCGATGAACACATTTCGGTGTGTATGCTAGCAGTCAAAAGCGCCACGCAGCGTGCGGCTAATAAATAAGGCAAATTGTACGCAAAGCAATACAGCAGAGAGTCGGTGGCAGCCTTTCCTACATTTTTAAACCACTGAGACATTATTTATTTATGTGCCTTATTTGAGCTACATTCCACTCTGTGCCCTAAAGTTTTTCGAGTTATGTGCCACATATTAGGTTTGAGCCATTTTTCATATAAATATCTGAAGAATTTCGAGTCACTTGCCTTCTTTGGTGTAAAATGTTTTCGATTATCCCCACGGGTTGCAATTCGCATTTTTAAACGCATAAACTGGAATTGTTAGTGCATTATAATTGAGTCAACCGGTCCCCTGTAGACCATGGTTTCATGCCAAGCAGACATAATAATCCCCATAGAACTGCTTTTTAGATTCCGTGACCAGCCTGCCAGTCTCATTCTACAGCTGGAATAAACAGTATATGAAAGTGAGTGACCTTGTTGTTGTAGGAAAGTGCCTCAATTAAAAAGTGCATCTGTCCATACAATGTTTCGAACGTTAAACAGTCATTAAATAGATATTGAAGCCAGTAATTTATACGACTCCTAGTAAATGGTCGTGACCTCACGCCAGTAAATGGCATCTGTGGATATTGCCGCAAATGGTAGTAAAATTGTTTACAATGGTTGGTAATTTATTGGATGTGCGTGCCATAGTTGTGGTTATGTAAATTTTGCAGCCCAATGATTTTATCTTCCACTGTGAGTGGTACTTTAGTCAGCCTAAATCTTTAGGCCTAGTTAATGTTGGGCGTACGCTTACGTCCCGATCCGCTGGACTTGAATTGTGGCAGATCTTATGACGCGGGAGGTGTTGCATTTGTCTGCACTTTTCGACTTGCACCCGCAACTCGAAAAAAAAAAAAAAAAAAAAAAAAAAAAAAAAAAAAAAAAAAAAAAAAAAAAAAAAAAAAAAAAAAAAAAAAAAAAAAAAAAAAAAAAAAAAAAAAAAAAAAAAAAAAAAAAAAAAAAAAAAAAAAAAAAAAAAAAAAAAAAAAAAAAAAAAAAAAAAAAAAAAAAAAAAAAAAAAAAAAAAAAAAAAAAAAAAAAAAAAAAAAAAAAAAAAAAAAAAAAAAAAAAAAAAAAAAAAAAAAAAAAAAAAAAAAAAAAAAAAAAAAAAAAAAAAAAAAAAAAAAAAAAAAAAAAAAAAAAAAAAAAAAAAAAAAAAAAAAAAAAAAAAAAAAAAAAAAAAAAAAAAAAAAAAAAAAAAAAAAAAAAAAAAAAAAAAAAAAAAAAAAAAAAAAAAAAAAAAAAAAAAAAAAAAAAAAAAAAAAAAAAAAAAAAAAAAAAAAAAAAAAAAAAAAAAAAAAAAAAAAAAATTTTTTCTTCCTACACATAAGGAAACATTTTAGTCAAGTTTCTTTAAGAAGTTCATTCAAATCATACCGAAAATAGGTTTGGACGCTTTCTTATCCCTTTGGCACCTGACAGCTCGCATTAAGCACTTAAGAATTGGCATTAGGAAAGTTAGCACAGCTTATCGGTGTATGGTTTGCCTGGTGGATGTTCCTTCGTTACAGAAACCTTTATGCACACGCTGAAAGCTCATTTTATTAGCCTTACATTTTCAATTACTGCTTTGTATAAAGTACAGGAATGTATTCCTCTCAAAACAATCACATTGGTTACGTAGCCAACTGGTATTTAGCATGAATCTTGTTTGCTACATTGCTTTGCAGACAATGCATTGAAAGTAGCTCTTACGCAGTTGCTCATGTTTAGACTCGCTATGGAAGTGGGAACTCGAGCCACGGTATCTGTAGATCCGAGGCTATATTTGATTGGTCTGAAGGATGTTTGCTGCTCAACCAGGCGACCTGGTCGCGTACCCACCATTGGCAAATACTGCTGCTGGATGGCTTCCATATTGGCAGTCCCACAATTGCATGCATTCATGTACAATGTGATGGCAAATTGTAGGGTACCGCCCAACTTAGTCGCGGATGCGGCTTTATTCGTTGCTGCTGAAGTTTTGTAATGTTTGTTGTTGGCTCCGACCCAACAGGAGTGGGCACCCTTTAGCTTCAGCCACTGTACGATGCCTCATGCACTGCCTTTATCCTTTTGTCAAACTGTTGCGGTTGACCTTCCGCACAACAGTTATTAAAAACGGGCTTGGGATGATTCTTCAGGTGTAGAAGTGCTACTTGCTCCAGAATTTAAATGATGCCATTTGCTACATCAAATTATGAAAAAATAATGTTAGTTCGGATCCATCATAATGGCCATGATGATTGGCTTTAATTCTATGGCCACAAGCGTTAATAAAACCGTGTAACAATGCAATTTGACAAACGCTGCATGGGGACTACAAATATCAATGCTCTGGTTAAATTCTGCTAATCCAATAGGGCATGCTGTAAAACTTGCGATTCTGTCAGTGAGGCGCAAATTGGGAAGCTGTAGTGAATACTGGTCTAACGACAGCGGCTTTGCCGAGCGACACGCCTAGGCCACGCAAATCATCACACCCTACCCACACGGGTGTGTGCTAGCGAGAGCGGGTAAGGTGGCAGTGTGAATCAGGCCATGCACTATTCACACAAGCAGGCATATTTTAGCCAGTCTCGGTTAGTGCGCAGTGCGCAACTGGTAAACTGATGATTTTGCTCATCGTGGGTAGCTCACTTCGCTCATACCTGCAGTACTTGACTTACACATCCACGAACCCATTTGTCTTAAATGGAAGTGATGTAGGGCCGATGTGATGATCACTGGCATTTAAATTCAAAACTTTTAGGCCCCTCTTTAGTCCAATCGGTGTTGTGTTGTCCCTGTCTGTCCTTTTAAAATGAGCTACCTACATGACTTCACAGAAGGCGTTTTCGGATTGTCACTTTGTTTCTTGACGGCCACAGATTCGGCTGGCAATGGATTACAAAGCTTTGCAGGTTCAGCACTTCGAAACACATTTTTGCAGCCACGTTCATTCATTCGCCTCACAACAGTATCCATGTGCTTAATCAAAGCTTTCAGCACATTTAGGTCAGCAATAATCTTTTGGTGCAGAAATGAATGAGCCGAAATCACCCAAGGCCGCTTTGAATTACTTCAACTACGACCAGCAGGTTTCTTAGAACAGAGATACTGTTCACTGTCACTTGCCATGCATGCGCAAGTTGCACAACTACTAATGTTACCAAGATATTAACTTGCTGTGGAATACGAGGATTTGGTTTTCGCGGTACAATGATAGCTGAGAACAAACCTTTTTCTGCTTATGAAGAAATGATTGGATGCGTGTACAGTGCATAGTCATGAGGCGAGATTGGCGAGAACAGGAATGTCGAGGCATTGCTCGCAGGCTGAATTATCTGCATGTACCAATGGAGGACGAAACGGAATGCCAAATCTCTACACGTTACCTGTTGGCATCAACGAGTGTGCCGTCAAGTTACGAAAATGTTTGGATGCGTATAACTAGCGTAGAGAACCACAGGGTATTTTCTGTATTAGCACAGAAAACAGCAGCGACAAAATAATTGTTTTTCAACTGCTTCCTTTGTGGATACAGCTTAAGAGGTTAGTAACGTGTATCGACCATTTCGAATACGCGACCTTCCGCAAACCAAACGGTTAGCACCCTAGAAAATGAAGGAAACTCGTAAACTGCGAGCAGATTAATGGCCTGAAAATTAACCTACTACTGCCATTTGAGTAGCATATCCTGTGTTCTGAACATGTGCACGTGGGTTTGTTTGATCAATCGTCAAAATGAATCCTAATTCCGCTATCAGCTGTAAATCATTTTGCCTCTAAGCCAGCGAAGACATCTGGTTCGGGTATTGTTTCCCACTTTCTCGAACATGGTAACGCACGACACACGCAAGATGACGAATTTACTTGCATACATCTTAAATTGAGGCAAATTTTCAGCAATAGGCGGCAGACTACTTCATCGACTGGTATTATATTTAATTGGGTGGGAAAATAGGTGTGAGAATACGATGGCAGACTAAAGGATTGTAAACTGTGTCTGATTCATGCATAAAGCCTCCGCGGCCATCCATGGATTGCGTTCCGGATGATAACCGCGGATGCGGAGGTTAGTGTTTGTTGTAAGTGGTCCTGCGCGTGTTTCTCAAAACCAATTTTCGACCCTACGTCTAGAGCTAGATTAAGCAAGTCAAGTCTAACTGGCGTTGGTGGCCTGGCTGCTGAGTGGCGGACTCGTGGAAAATCAGTCAGCTTTTATTTGACATTGGAAACCTTAGCACACGGTTTTTTATGAATCGAATACTGCCCGCTTGAATGGTCGATGAACTTATGCACTCGCTTGCAAAATCAAGGTTGAAGTGGAGCAGATCAACCATGCGTTATGAAGTACTGAGAGGAAAAGCGATTGGATTGATGCCATTTAAAATGCGGCCCACGCAATTGACCAGCACCTCAGTCCCACAGTTGGGAGTTCGCGAGCTCGACTTCGTTTTAGATGCAATGATTTTTGAATGCAGCAAAATAAAAAGCGGATGCTTCTGCCGCGATGGGAGTGTGGTTAAAGCGATGCACTTGAAATCAATTTGGAATTGTCCGTGCGTGCTCAAATCCTGCTCGCGTTGTCCGCGTGCTTTTCAACAGACTGACGAGTTTCGGCAGTGTCTTCCGACTCCGCGCATACGCTGGTGCTTGCAAGCATTTATCGCCCACTCGCCAATCGCAGCCGATGATTTATACGGCTGTGAGGAATGAGTGAGGAATTAGCACAGTGGACCAACAACGCCATGGTTTGAGGAGAAACCAGTGGGGCCACGGGAGCCAAAGAGGATCTACTTACGATTATTTATCAGCGCCGCATGCGTGACCCTAACCCTCACAGGAGACTCCTATTGAATTCTCAGTCCATCGCCTTGCCCACTGAGCCATCGAGAAGTCTTTCCAGTCCTCCCCATCCTTATCACCAGCGCTGCGCAAATGTGCCCTACATCATCGCACTGCATGGGCTCATCACAGTAAAACAGCAGCGGCCATTGCCATTGTCGACGACAACGCCTCCACGGCCACTGATTGGGTGACTGTGGGCAGCTAAGGAACATTGGACAGGCATTATACATTATAGTAGGCCTTGTAGTTGTCAACAATGACGGCATGCTACATCACCCTTACATCTGAGTCTTTGCTTTCACCATACGTTTAACTTGGATCCTCAAACTGCCCTTTTTAATCGCCTGGTCGTGATTAGCGATTGCATCGCCATCAGCACTGCATGTAATTTTCCGGTTGTATTGTCTTAGCATCATCTATCAGACAACTGCTGATGTCACATAGTCAAGGTGAGAGGATCGAGGTACACTTCTTTGTAAACATTAGAAGTAGTAAGCTGGTGAAAATTGGTACATTAACCTGGTCGTGATTAGCGATTGCATCGCCATCAGCACTGCATGTAATTTTCCGGTTGTATTGTCTTAGCATCATCTATCAGACAACTGCTGATGTCACATAGTCAAGGTGAGAGGATCGAGGTACACTTCTTTGTAAACATTAGAAGTAGTAAGCTGGTGAAAATTGGTACATTACCCATTTCACCTTTGTTATTTCTTGCAGCGATATCTTTTGCATTGTAGGCGCTTAGGATAGGTGAAACAACCGCATTGCCTTCTCGGTCGGGTTTCGCTACTTATGTGTTCTCAATGTTAACACCGATCAGGAGCACCACTTGTTGCAAAGGTGAGAAAGTGAAGGTGTTTAGCGAATAAAGGGATATCTTTTGTGCAGTAGATTGAGTAACAAGTCAAAATGATCTTCTTAGAGGATCCATAATGGGCGGCTCGTATACCACTCTGACGTAAGTTAGGGCACTCATTCTCTAGGGTAATGCCTTTTGTCCATCCATCTGGCACTGCGATTAATCGTAACACCTTATTCTTTAAATAATGGTTACATGAGTTGCACCAAAATAAGGTGTCGGACGTGCCCTCAAGTTATGATTTGCTATTTGCCACTGCCTGTGCTAACTTCCTTGATCAACTATCTGAGTTAGCTTAGGATATTTTCTAAAAAACTGGTATCCTGCTATTAGCTGTCATTGGTTTTGGACCAGCACTTCAGCTAATCGTCCCTTTGTCATTAGCTTGTTATAACACTAACACTGCACGTGCGTGGCAAGCAAAATCAGTTGCAAGTTGTTATAAGAATGAGGTACATCATATAAGAGTAGAATTATTGGGTTTCGTCCATCACGTTAGTGAATGGGTTTCGAACCGGTCGCATTGTGACTTTTCATTGTACGCAATTGCCTCAGAGTGTCTCAAGTGGACTAAATGAAATTGGTTCGCCTAGCAGTTCAACATGCTTAACTAGTGACAGGTTAATAAGCGTAAGCATGAGCTATCCAAGCGCATATTTTGTGCTGTACCGCACCAATAACTTAGCCCTGACATTTCGGGCGTTTTTCAAATTTCTGCACTGCTACAAGTAATCGCTGATATGGCATGCGCCCTGTTGCTGAGCAGCAAATATGCCCACAAACCACTGCCAACAGACACAAAGGGATTGTGAGAACCAGTCATTGTAGAAGTGGTTCCACTTGCTAATCCCCTGCTTCAAACCCAACAGTTGACGTCGAATGGATGGCATAGATGGTCACGGTACTGCCTGACAAACTTTTTCCTATGAACCACGACTCAGTGTGCAATGCGCAGTCCATGGTGATGCTTCGGGCTTGGATGAAGAAGGGTTTATTTTGTCGACTTGTGGAAGAGTTTGTGCCGGTCTCTCACTAGAGTCAGTGCTAGCTAAGTATTTCAAATTTTCGGTCTGGTTACAAGTTGTGATTGCTCCGAACATCCATTAGGCCAAACCAAGCCAAATCCTTGGCAGTCAGGCAAATTTAACCGGTAAGGTTCATCAGNAAAATCATTCTATCATTAGAGTTTCAATCACAATGCATGATTGACAACCAACTGACCATGTTAGTGAATCCAGTTAAGCCTTTGGACGATCAGCATAGGTGAGCGACAAAAACATTACACAAATACCGTTACAAGCATTAATACACCTAAAACATGCTCACTTTTACGCAGTGAACGCTGCCAGCCCCCATTACACGTAAACAAATTACGCAAAGGCTTCTTTCCAGGAGATCATTATGACCCCTAGTTGTCTGCAGAGATCAAATGGCAATGCCCAAAACATCGTGATTGTTACGGCATTACACAGCCGACCAAAATTTGCTGTCTCTCTTATGTGCGGGCTCAGGTGAGAGAGGGGATGTTGACATAAACATCCGCGATTTACGCAGTGAACGCTGCCAGCCCCCATTACACGTAAACAAATTACGCAAAGGCTTCTTTCCAGGAGATCATTATAACCCCTAGTTGTCTGCAGAGATCAAATGNGGCAATGCCCAAAACATCGTGATTGTTACGGCATTACAAAGCCGACCAAATTTTGCTGTCTCTCTTATGTGCGGACTCAGGTGAGAGAGGGGATGTTGACATAAACATCCGCGTCACTGGAACCAAGGCGACCGAATGAAAGTTCAACGTGTGGCCGTTCATATTGCCACTGTCACGATAACACCACATACCAAGACGTAGTCGGTAGCCGTCCCACGTGTTAAACTAAACCAACGCATTTCTTTATAAAATGCTGGAACTTTGTTACACAACCAGCCAGTTGAAATTTCAAGTTCTCTTACGCATTGTAATCAAGTGTATGCAAGCATTTTTCCTCCAGTCACAATGGCAAAGCACAATTTCCGCTCTCCACTGTATGGTAGAGCTTCATTTTTGCGCCTGTCGTCTTGGGCCAGCCCAGCTGCCCACAGCATACAGCTCGGCAACGAATCAGACCTGCAATGTAGCCATTTACCAACGAGCATCCAGCCGCACCTTAACCGCTTTCTCTCAATCACTCTGTCGTTGTCGTCTTCTAGACCCTCCCAGGACCAGCCAAACAATAACGGCTCGTTGACTTAGCCTGAGCTGCATTGATACTCACCCTACAAATCTTGCGAGGTAAGTACCGATAT
>LWMJ02000696.1:0-14142 GCA_001693035.2 Taenia asiatica
AAAAGTGCTAAGGAGTGAAGCGTTTGCCGTCGGGACGATGATGTGTGATTGGCTGGTGGATAAGAGCAGTAACCGTTTCGATGGCCATCATTATGAGTGTAATAACNGGATAAGAGCAGTAACCGTTTCGATGGCCATCATTATGAGTGTAATAACTCACCTTTCTGAGTATGTCTTTATTGAAGGACCTAATTTCATCCAGAATAGGGATTTGGTTGGCTGAGGAGGGTTTTGAGTCACCGCCATCACTGCTATCATCGCCAAAGGGAAAGGCACCTGATCCAGGGGATGGCGGACGACACGCTGGAAGAGGTGATGGTGGTGGTGGTGGTGGTGGTGGCGGTGGTGGTGGTGGTGGTGGTGACGGAGGTGGAATGGCGCCACCCCCACCTACACCCTTAGCTGCAGAATTACGCGGTGGCAATGGTGGAAGAGGAGCGATGCGATGTGAGGGAATGAAAATTTGCGAAGATGGAGACGCAGAATCCTGCTCCAGTAGAGAATGGTGAAGAAGGAAATGGGTGAGAAGGATTGTGGACGTAACTGATGGGCTACGTTTCGCAACAAAAAACGTCGACTCATGTAGGCAAATAAATAAAGACGGTAGATTGTGTGCCTTAATGCAGCAAAATAGAAGCCCTTTTGGCTTTCCTCCACACACACACACACACAAATGCACAGAACTGCGGCGCGTGTGACGTGAATGGTGTAAGGGATGAAATGAAGACCTTTTAGAGGCATGGCAACGAAACGCAGCAACCCTGATAATGACACAGAAGCATATAGGCGATGCTGTCGGGGGTAAAACAGAAGCCAAACAAATTTCGACTATGAGGTGGGGAGAGCAGAGCTGAAGTGGCTCATCAAAGAATATGCTCGTGCTTCAATTGTGAGTACGGCAAGACAACATTGCTCACGATTAGTGATACGAACACACCCATTGCGTGTGCTGCATATCCTACAAATAGTGTTTGAGGGATTGGCAGCACCGAATTCGTTCTAGTGCATTTCTCGCCTCCTCCACACCAACATTCTTCTCCATGCAGCTCACCACAAACTTCCCAGTCGCTGGGGGATGACAAGAATTGAGGAGGGATGGCATGCGTTTAGCATCCGAACCAACAGCCTCAAAATTGTTGTGATGCCTTGTTGAAACCCAGATGTTGGAGATGTTGAAAGTGGGATGGGCCTCTGATGAGGTCTGCCTTGTTCTGTTTTGACTATGAGGCAAGAAAGGAGGCAGGTCTTCAGTAGTCGTGGAGGTGACTGAGGAACTACTTTTCACAATGTGACAGAGTGACACATGCGGGTGGGTGAATTAATAAAGGTTGGCAGATTGTGTGCCTCGATTCAGTAAAGACAGACGCCTTTCGACTTTCATTCATACACACACACACACAACCGCATGCACAAAACTGCAAACGCACACGTCTGCCACGTCGAAATGGAGCCCTTTCGAGTCACAAGTTGGTCAGTTTTGGCTCGAGAAGTCAGTTCCCAGATAGCACAAGTGACATTTTCATGCACGAGCTCCAATGAGGTGAGCTAAAAGCACTTGAGATGCTATTAACAGCATCAATCGGAAAATCACACGAGATCGTAAATCGCCGTGAGGCATTGAGAGGTGTGCCACTTCAGTCAAATGGAACAGCCTCCTAATTCAACTCATGTGTAACAAAGCTAGAAAAAGGAATGAGGCAGAAAATTTGGCTGAGTGATTGAAGGGACGAGAAAGATAAGCGCTGCCAGACCGATGGCGTGGAAGGAGTGGTGATGAAGGATGAAGCGAACAATGTGTGAATGAACGTGATCGAGTGAGCTGTGTGAGCCAATGAGTTGGAGGAACGGTGAAGCATTAAGGAGCATACTCCCTTGGATGTGGAGTTGGCCATAAACGTACAATTAGATCAAAACTGGTCTCATTTGGAGCATCAGTAGTTGCTGGTGTGTCGCCACGACACCGGGTCTCTCCCACTACTCCACCTGCTAGTTCCAACATGTGGAAAGGGGGTGAAGAGGATATCCGCTGCAGGTTTTGCCACAAAGTAGCAAATGGAATGTAAGATATGTGAAATGGGTCTGATGCTGACCCCTTGGTTCACTGATCCAAGTTGGGCAATCAAGTCAGTCCTAGATTTGTTGGAAAGGGGTAATGCTTTAAAGGACCCAACAGATGGAGGACAGGTAAGAGTTGGTGAACAAAACTAGTACTGGTAAGTAGACAAGCAAAAGACCCATCGCAGGCGCTAATTAACACTGGTTTCGATCTCACAGCATCAAAAAGGTGATATAGCGCAAAACGACGAAGTGTCGATGGAGTGGCCTTGAGTTGAAAGAGTGCACTGCAACTGAGTCACACCGACTTCAGCTACAATGGTCGAACTGGTAACAGTACCTAAAGATGGCATTGCCGCCACGAAGGATAAGCCATGGGGACAGTCGTCAGTCGCCCTTGTGTGTCTCGTGGCCCATCTCGAAGGGCATGCTCTGTTGGGGGAGTCAGCACATCTTCGCGAGGTCGTAGAGGCGGATGATGAAGAAGTAGTGGAGTTGCACAAAGTGACTGACATCCTGCTACATTGTCCTACACAACTTTGTCTGCTAATTTCTACAGTACCAGTAAAATTGTGTATTGTCATTGAAAATTCGGGTTTCGTGCATAACTTTGTGCATAATAAGTTAGTGAGACGATCCTTGGTAAACATCCATTTCACTAAGTCACCACGAAATCTGCAGCTTAGTTTATTACTGTTCGTAACAGATGCAATAAGGCGAATGCCAGAGGCAGATTTTGTGGTCAATTTCCAGTTGCTAAACGCAGTCACATGCACTTGTCAAGTCACATCTGAACACACTAGTGCAGCAGATTCGCCTCCTTATGTTTCAATGCAGTGGCGATTCTACCAACACACCATAGTGACTAATTCAAATGAACGTTCCTGTATAACTGGTTGACACTGTCCTTGAAGGTCTTAGTCGATTGGGTGGTAAATGAGGGTTTACGAGAGGCGTTACAGCATAACTGTGCTCAAGCCCTCACCATGGGCAATTGCAAACTGGAGAGGCAGGAGTTGAGTGTAGAACACCGACATTAGAAAGAAGTATATTGACTTAACTAGCATGTGGAAAGGCGTCGAAGAACTCACATTTCGCATTTGCCTATTGTCGGATAACCCCAACTTATCCGATTTGGAAGGCGAAGGGACGGCGGTGCGTTGGAGAGCAATGGCTTCAGCTTCGTTGGCATTTAAGTGAACGGCATCAGGTGTATGCGTTGGTGGTGGCGGCGATGGTGATGAAGTGACCTCACCTCCGACTCCACCTTGACGGGAAGACGTTCGCAGTGGTGGTGGCGGAGGAGGAGGAACATTGGAATGTGAAGGAATGAATGTCTGATAGCGTAAAGACACAGAATCATTCCTCTGCTGCAAATGGCACTTTATTGCAACCTGCGGAACTGCTTGGTTGTAACTAGGGTTAATATTCGCTTCCGGTGGTGGTGGTGACTCCAGTGGACTTGGTACTTTTGAAGGCGGGTTCGTTGTGTCTGTGTACTGCAGAGAGAGATGGTATTTGCGGCAAAGCGAAAGAGTCTTCTTTGGTTAGACTAAAGCGATTTTTCCATGAGGATGGGATCATCCAATAGAGCTCGTTTTGCTTCATTCACATGGAAAACACGCCAAAATAAATTTCCTCAAGCTAAATTAAGACCATGTCATTGAGAGACGCTATTCTACTCAAGTTACCATGAAGGCTTCCTTGTGAATGAAATTCTGCTCAAAAGGCGTCAAGACAATGCCACAAACACTGCGTGGAACCGCGATATTGCGGGACTCTCTCGTGCTGAATGAGTGCTTCGCCTTCTTGCGAGCTCTATGAGTAGTGTGTAGCCCCAAAGCCAATGCAAAATAGATACACGAATGTAAACCTGTATTTTACCTGGTCCGGAACTTGCAAGAGGAAAGAAAACTAGCAATACTTTAACCACTACTAAGATAACATTAAAATACTTTCCCCAAGGGAGTCTTTGAAGCAGTGTGAAATTCATTATGTTGTGGTTTCCGCCCATGGATCGGCTGCAAATTCGTTAAGCAGAGATGGATCTTTTCACCTTACATCTCTTCACCACCTCGTCGATTTAACACACTCTTGAAGACGAGCGGTAGCCTCGTCTGGAATTGTGCCGCCTAAGTACAAGTGCCAATAGCTTCAAGAAGAGGCATTCACACTCTTAGTACGGACTCCACCCTCCTACTCACGAATGGTTTCACTCAACTTACCGGCATACTGTCTGCCATAAAAGTCATGGAGCGAGTAATGGTCCTTAAATCTTGCACAAAGACCCGCTTTCCGACTGCTGTATGGAGTAATCAAGTGGATCTCGTCAGCACAAAAAGAGTTCACACTAATACAGCTTCTTTCCCTTGTTAGTCGTAAAGATCGCTTCGATAATTCTGCATTCGCTAGAATTTACACCTAATGAATAGTCTGGAGCGCCTTCTAATTACAAAATAGAATCAATTGGCAGATGCGACACGGAAGATGCGACAATGAAACCGATGACATCAGGTGAAGGCAGAACCACAGCTGCTGTAAATGTTACTGGGTGGAAAGTGGGCAGCAAACAAACGGCAACAAAAGTGTAGGAAAACAGAATTCTTTAAAGAATACGCTTTCGGTCTGGGTGAGATCCTACATGCGAATTGCAGATGCTGTGGAACACAAGTAGCATCTTAGCAAGCGAATGCAGTCAACGTTAAATGTCACTTTCACCTGGTGAGTTGGCATGAGATCAGCATCCACTTGAACAGCATCAATTTGCTGTGTGTCAGCGCTGAAGCTAATATGCAGCTCATGGTGAAAGGGCCCACAGAAGATGACTGGCTTCTTTGGCATCGCCTATGAAGAAAGAAGAGAAGTAAGCAACAGTTGGGGAGTTGAAGCGTTGACTACCTGATTCGGAGAGTGGGATAATGGCTACAGATTGAGCGTCTTTATGTAGCAGAAGGAGGCACTTCCATTGGATGTGAGCCACGCACACAGACGCCCACACACACGTCGTCTTTGCAGGTTTGAAGCCTCTCTTCTCGCACAAATGAATCAATTTACGTGCGGGAAGTCGTGTTGTAGACTGCACGAGAGATATTTCATGCCAGAGCACCAATGAGGACAGGCTAAAGCATTTGGATTGGTGGCAAAATATTCGAAGAGAAAAACGGTCTGGATGATGCGCAACTGTGTCATAACGAGGGATGTCACGTCAAGTAAGTAAAGAGTGGTCGAATTGCTAGTACATCAAAGTAGGGTTGGATGGAGACGGAGAGAGGGATGTGAACAATTGGTTAGGGTGAAGAATGGAGAAGAAGCTGAAGCGAAAGCTTGACCCTAGCAAGCACGCAAAATAACCAGCTTCTACAGGGCGTTCAGTGCCGATCGAAGTGGATGTAAGGTGATCGTTTGTCTGAAATTCTAACACAGTAGCAGTGTTCGTTCCTTCCACTACCCAACGCCTTCACCAACCTGCAGTCAACTTGCAGCGGAATCGCAAAGTGTTTTCACTACCTTCGATATTTCTTAAGAATCAGCAGTCTCCTTCGACTGGCAAGAAGTTCAATCAACACAGACAGTGTGATTTTCATAGATCATCCTCTACTGTGCAAAAGGGATTTTACACATGAAACAACCTGCCAACTCTGCATGTTCTGTATCTCCATCAACCACTTTGAATCTATTCTTCCCACACTTTTTCCCTACCTCCCTACCTCCCTCCCTTTCTCCCTCCCATTTTTGCTCATCTTTGATTGTCAACAGACTAGACATCTAATTTGAACGCATTGGATCCAGTCACAGGTTCATTCAATCCGCATTCTTCGTACCCAGTCATGACCTAGGATGACCTCATACCGCTACAGTTAGTTCAACATCAATGCAGACAGTGCGTGCTTCACTTCGTGGCATTCCACATCCAACTCCATTAGCCGGGTGAAGGAGTTGGTTAGGTGTCACGCAGTGGAGACGAGAAGGTATAGGCCTCTTCTTCTTCTTGTTCTCCTTACTCAGCATCTTTGCATTAATTACTTGGACATTTACTTGCTATAAAATCTGCCACCCAACGTTAAGCTAGGGCGCTCAATCGAAGCACTGCCAATTCCTGACTTCTACTTCTGCGCTCTCCTCCAGTCGCGACAGTCAGTCAAAGTGTCACTGTGATACAGAAGCACATCAGGGGGGTGCTTGTTCCCACGGGCAGATTATTTGCAAGAAAGGCGATTGCAGGGGCTATAATTGTGACAAGCTTTCAGGTAATGCGGAATCCCTGAGACTGATAGACTCTCGTAAGTCAGGTGGCACTGGGGGGCAATTAACAAGATGGAACGATTTGGAATGACGTTCCTACCTCTTGTCAGTCAGGTAAGCCACCCAACGTGCAGGAGTGCTTTCGTTCTCCTCCTTCATTTCACTAAGCTGTAGCAAACCTGTCTTTGCACATCAAGGTGAAAAGGAGAAAGATTTGGGGTGGAGCACACCAACAGTCAAGCATTAATGCTGGTGACGAAGATGTCACAAAGTCGGTAATTTAGGAGAATCTATTGGAATGACATGAAGCCTCATTCTATTTTCACCGGTTTCTCTTTTCACTTAATCGTTGTCTGTCGGGTCCTTTAAAATATTACCCCATTCCAAAAAAATCAAAGATTGACTTGATTACCCGGCTTGGATCGGTGAACCAAGGAGTCAGAATGAGATCCATTTCACGCTTCTTGCATTTCATTTGCTACTTCATGGCAAAGCCTGCAGCAAATATCCTTCTCACCCTCTTTCCACATGTTGGAACTAGCAGTTGGAGCAATGGAAAAACATATGCAACTGCTGATGCTCCAAATGAGACCAGTTTTGATCAAATTGTGCATTTATGGCCAATCCCACATCCAATGGAGTATGCTCCCCAATGCATCACCGTTCCTCCAACTCATTGTCTCACACAGCTCACTCAATCACGTTTGCTCACAAGTTGTTCGCTTCACCCTTAATCACCATTCCTTCCACGCCATCGGTCTGGCAGCGCTTATCTTTCTCGTTTCTTCAATCACTCAGCCAAATTTTCTGCCTCATTCCTTTTTCTAGCTTTGTTACACATGAGTTGAATCAGGAGGCTGTTCCATTTGACTGAAGTGGCACACCTCTCAATGCCTCACGACGATTGACGATCTCGTGTGATTTTCCGATTGATGCTGTTAATAGCATCTCAAGTGCTTTTAGCTCACCTCATTGGAGCTTGTGCATGAAAATGTCACTTGTGCTATCTGGAAACTGACTTCTCGAGCCAAAACTGACTAATTTGTGACTGGAAAGGGCTCCATTTCGACGTGGCAGACGTGTGCGTTTGCGGTTCTGTGCATGTGGGTGCATGCGCATGTGCATGAATAAAAGTCTGCTTTCTTTTTAACTCACTTCTCTGCTGAAGCAGAATTCGGTGCCTTCCTTTTCGCAACAAATTACCGGTTACCTATCGCACTTTGGACGCACTGCAATGCCCTAAGTTAGGCTAAAATAATTCACACTGCACCAACTTAGATTAAGGCGATCGCCCACATCAGATTGAGCTCGGACAGGAGAGGCAGGCTTCCTCCTCCTTCTCCTCCTCTGACCTGAACTGACATCCTGTTGGCAGGTTCACTCTGGCTGCTGTCCAACTCGCCACATCAAATCAATCCTACAGACCTCTATGCAACGTTAATTGTGGCTTTGTACCCTGAGTTGCGGATACAAAGGATCAGTGAGCGTGCAGAAGAAATAATTCTGCTGATAACTGGCAATAATGTGATAAACTGTGGAATCACTTTGTGCAGGCCAAAAAGTTATCATTGCTGATTTACCGGTCCGATTTCTTGATTTAGTCTGCAGAGTGTCAAATTTTTTCGTTTTAATGCATAAGTAAAAAATTGAAATTAAACTAGTTGCTTTAGTCGTATCTTATGCTATGACATGACTTCGAAAATGTCTTTATAACGATTTCAAACTGAAATGTTTTTAATCATCAGTGCTGCCAGTGACAGTGGACCGAAAAATCCGAGCACTTTTCCTCATTTCTACATTTAGATTTTGGTTCTTTTACCCCATATCTTGCAGACTTGGTTGCAAATCAGAAAGTGTCTGAGTTCTCTGTAGACTTTTCTCATTTTAAGGATCCACTCAGTAGGGCGTGTTTTTGGCTCTATCAGGCTTTATCATTAGGAAATCCGCAGCAATGTGCTAGCTACCCACAGGCGCTGAATGGGCACAAATACTTAAGGCTTAATTCGAAAAGGTGTTCTCTTCTGCCAGTATTGTGCAATTGATGACAGTGCTCACATATGACAAAACTGTCGTCAATTGGACCATTTAGCTGTTACCATTACGGAGCAGCTGATGCTCTACTTGTGCTGCTGAATCAACTTTTCGACCTGATTTACCACGTTATTCGTGAATTCATTGACAGTACTCAATAAAATTCAGGTCTTAGCAGCATACCAAACGGCTAACTACGTTTTTAAACATTCAATCTTAATGCTATGTCCATACTGTCGTGAATTCGGGCTGAATACTGCAATAGCATGCGCTGTTATGTGCACCACATTTTTGCATTTTTATGGACATCGTGCACGGATAAGTGAAGGGACTTTTAAAAGTGTTCAACGCTAAACACTGTCGCTCGAAATTGCGCTCCAAAATGAAGATGCCTTTTGTGGATTCTGGCACCCCAACAGATCTCCGAAAACTAATATCAATGATATTACATGTCATGTTGGGTGCCTGAGGTACAGTTGAACAAACAAAGTGGGCAGACTGATCAATTCGACTGCATCGTATGGCGATGAGAAGGCCGTAGATGTGGACCTTGCGGCCTACAATACATGATCATTCGTTGGTACAGGGCTGAGTGCAATGTATGAATTCTTATTTACTTAAAACTACGACAACGTAGCATTTCTGCTTTTCATCTTTCCAGAAGAAATTGGTTTGATGTGATGCCAAGGTGGTGAAACAACTTTTGACTGTGGCTTCCTTGCTTACGTCCTCGAAAACCAAAAATTCATGCTTTTAGTGGCAGAAGTGCAGAAGTTCGGTGCAAGATCGTGGCTGTACCAGTCACATTTCCAATCATCGGCTTGCCATCACAAAAATCTCTACCTAAACTAGTTCAAGATACAGCAGAATTCAGTTCATCTAAGCCTAAAAACTGTCCAAAGGCGAGCTATTATGAATCATGAAGGTTTTTTGATGTTCTTTTGTTAGATTTAATGGTTGAGTGGAATGCATCACTCAAAGTCAATCGCATGCCGAATCAAAAGCTTAACGTCACCTAAAACCGCACCGGAACCAATCACGGGAATGCGGTGGATAGCGGTGCGCATAATTGCATAGCAAAAGTACTATGCACACAAGCATTACGCGGACTAATTTGAGAAAATGAAAAGAGTGTAAGAGCGGAAAGATATCAGCAGGCAAGTCAGCTAAAACAAAGCAAAGAGATAGGTAAGGAAATAGAATCTGGGAGTTAGACATGCTTGCGTCCGTGAAAATTGGACATTGTGGACTGAGTTTGAGATTTTGGTTGGCAATCAAAGTCATGTAACTGCTAAGTACAACTCACCCCTCAGAAAATGCTACTAACCGAGCAAAGCTTAAATTAATTTTAATGATAGATTGGGGGCGAATACGATGATACAATATTGTGAAAATGCTTATCGCGCCTTTCTGTCGATCTGATGCCCTCATAGGCAACACCAACACCGCCTGTGCCACACTGTCGACTTTGCCATCTGCTCACGGAACCTTATCAGAATATTAGGGAAATGCAAAGGTAACAGCGTTTAAATGATCAAGTCGTCACAAATTTGTGTAAGATAAAATAGCCATCTACGAATTACGCCTGTGCCTGCGATCTGTTGAGGAGGCGGCGTTTGAACATGCCACTCTAGCAATACCGTTTTCGCCCTTGCACTCCGCTTCGCAGACTGCCGCATATAATAGCGAATGTCCATGAAACTGTACTGTCCACCCTGACTGTCGCAGGTTAGTTTTCACCCTATCGATATTTCAAAGGCTTCGTCCGAGCTTTCAGTAGCATAATTCGTGCCAAACTTGCCAAAAATTAATAGCTGTTCCTTACCTACGTTTGCAGGTGAGTTTGCCATGTATGTTCAATTTTGTGAGTAGGGCTACTTCAAATGTCATATTGAATATCCACCTTAATTTCAAAACCCTTAAAAAAATTAATCGCATGGTTTTGCTTTGCCACCTCATCAGCTTTGCGTTGATGTCCCCATTAAGTAAACCAGAGTGAACATTTTGTCAACACTAAGGTTGCTGATGTCCTAAGATTGTGCTTCTTACCAGTTGCATTTCGGTAGTAATATGACTCCTAAATCATCAAGACTGTTAATCTGAAGGCGACTGAACACCGCTGTCATTGCGTCAATTTTTGAATTGCTCCCTCTATTTGTGTTCTAAGTATCAAGCGCTAAATATTGTCTCGCATTACTTTATGGTCAAAATGACGCAGGACCTGAGCCTTTGCTTGATGCCTGCCTTTTAGAAGAACGATCAACAAAGTTTATGACGTTTTACTCTCTCTGCAACTGCTGATTCTCTTGCCCTTAGAAGTTGACAAGCGCATTCTCATAAATGAAGACGATGTATGTAGATGTGAGTCAAACCACGTTTGGTATTAAAATGAGGAGCGGTATTGGATCTCTTCTAACTTGAATGTGAGGCGATGAAAATGAAAGACATTGCAGTTTAATTTGCACAAACCAGCATCATAGAGCCCACTAGATGTGTGTCATTTGATTAGAATTGTTGTCTCACTTGCATGTTGCTGCCTCTAGCATGAGCACTTGAAAATTACTTGAATGATGAGGCCAGTAAAATGTGTTGCGTGCTCGGCTCACACGTTCGCACATGCGTAAGTTGACGTGCGTAAATTTGTGATCCCAAGAGACAATTCATCGGGTGCTCCTGCTTTCGCATCAAATGTCATTTAGCCAATATGCCTTGCTTGGCATTTTCAGCATAGAAGGTAGAGATGTCATCACCCTTGGAGGTTGCTAGCGTCGCAACAGCAACTTTGCTAAACACTTTGCATAAACACGATTTCAACCTCGTGATGCTTAAGCATGAATAGCAGGCCAACACAGAAGTCGCCAGAACTCAAATAAATGCTTTCAAAAGTTCGTGAGTGAAGCTAACTTTCAGAGTTGGCCATGCGATAATTGCCCTTTTCACATGAAATTTATATTGCATACATATTATACATTAATGAATTCGTAAAAAACCCACTTGAAACATCTAAGCACAAGAACCATGAAGTCATGGCAAGAAATCAGCGGGTTGCTTATGTCAGCATTCTTGGATTTGGTACAATAGCATTGCATGGAATTGTCAACCTCTGCATCGATAAGGATTGATGCACTCGTTCGAGTGGCAGAAAATAGTGCCCCTTGGTGGGATTGTTCATCATTTTGCTTCGGCTAGTCAATTTGTTCAACGACCAGCCAATCAACCAGCCAGAGGGTCAGCGAGCCTTTGTGCAATGGGCACCTTGCCGCTGGATCGAGGACAATTAACGTCTCCAATGACTTGTTCCCTTTCACCCCATTTGTTTGCCTTAAAAGCGCTTTTCAAATGCTTGCTCTCCTTAGTGATGGTGGTTTCTGAGCTAAACACACATTGCATTGTCTCTCCACCCGTAAATGACTTCCTGATTTTTTATTTAAGGGCAAACGCATGATTTTATGACAAAGGCTACAGCAGCAGCAGCTCATGCCTATCTTAGCAGTTTGGAAGAAATTTACTTAAAAGTTTAGGCATATTAATATCTAAATAGGAAGGCCGCATTGAGCAATTTGTGGCAATCGACAAGCACACAATTTAATTGCAGTTTTAAATTTAACAAAATTTTGAAAGAAAGTCATCGGGTACTGTGATTGTGGCTTGTCAAAATACAGCTCTTTATAAAATTAGAGTTCTGCTTAGATAACATGAATTCTTTGTCCACTTCCTTCGACTGCGTCAATTAATGTCTGCATGGGCTCATTCACCCCTCAGCAGTATTATTTCAGAATGCGCTATTTGCAGTAACTTCCAGTAGCTGGATCACAATTCCTTCCAATAGAGGTGTGCCACGAAAGATGCAACAATGAAATAGATGGCAAAAAGTAAAGACGAATTTGCATTTGATAGCGAAGTACCACAGTTCCTGCAATATGTTATCGGGGATAAACCAGACACCAAGCAAACGGCGACTGAAGTGCAGGAAAAGCAGATTTTGTGGGGAATAGGCTAGCGGTCTAAGTCAAGATCCACATGCCAATTGCGGATGCTGCAGAACACAACTAGCATCCCAGTAAGCGAATGCGATCAACGTTGAATGTCACCTTTGCTTGAGATCGACGTCCAAAAACAGCATTATTGTTGTGCATCCATGTTGAAGCCAAGATGCAGTTCATGATGGAGGGATCCGCAGATGGTGACTGACCTCCTCCACCTCATCTATGAAGAAGAAAAAGAGGCAAGCAATAGTTGGAGAGTTGAACTTTTGACTACCTGATTTTGGTGTGGCATAGCGGCTTATTTGGTGAGTGAGATGGTGACTACAGATTGAGTGTCTTTCTTCATCAGAAGGAGGCACTTCAATTGGATGTGAATCATACACACACGCACCCACGTCTGCTGTGCCGACTCGGAGCCTCTCTCGAGGCACAACAGAGTCAATTTAGATGCGAAAGGTCGATATGTAGAGAGCGTGAGAGATATTCCATGCTAGACCATTAATGAGGGAAGGTTCAAGCACTTGAGTTGGCGGCAAAATATTCGAATAGACAAGTGGTGCAGATGGTGGGCAACTGTATGGTAACGAGAGATGTGGCAGGTGAAGTAAGTAAAGAGTGGTCTAATTGCTAGTGCATCAAACTATGACAGAAGTGCAGGAAAAGCAGATTTGATGAGGAATACTTAAGCGAATATAATCAACATTGAATGCCGCTTTCATGTGGTGATTTTGCTTGAGATCGACGTCCATAATAACAGCATCTAACTGTTGTGTATCCCCGTTGAAGCCAAGGTGTAGCTCATGATGGAAGGGTCCGCAGATGATGACTGACCTCCTCCACCTCACCTATGCAGAAAGAAAAGTAGTAAGCAACAGTTAGCGGCTTATTTAATGAGTGAGATAGTAGCTACAGATTGAGCGCCTTGATTTGGCGAAAGGAGACACTTCAATTGGATGTGAACCATGCACACACACACACGTCTTCTGTGTCGATTTGGCACCTCCCTCAAGGCACAGTTGAATTAATTTAAGTGCGGAAGGTAAAGTTGTATACCTCATGGGGATATATTATCCTTGCTCGAGCACTTGAGATGCTGTAAAATATAGTCGGAAAGAATACGGTCCAGATGATACGTAACTACACGATAACGAGGGATGTGTCAGATTAAGTGAGTAGAGAACGGTGTCATTGCTAGGGCATCAAAGTAGAGTTGGGTAGGGAAGGGGAGAGAAATGTGACTGATTGTTTGAGGCGAAGAATGGAGTAGAGGCTGAAACGAAAGCGTGATTCCAGCAAGCATGCAAAATATCCAGTAACTGCAGAGCATTCAGTTCCGATCGAAGTGGATGCAAGGTGATCATTGGTGGGGATTTCTGATACACTAGCAGTGTTCGTTCCTTCTACCACCCAACGCCTTCACCAACCTGCAGCCAGCTCGCAGTGGATTCGCCAGGTGTCCTCACGACCTTCAATGTTGCTCGAGAAGCAGCAGTCTCCTTCGAAGGACAAGAAGTTCAGTCGACGCAGACAATGCGATTTCCACAAACAATTGTCAAATATGTGTAAATGGAGCGGATGTGGCCTCCTCCTTCCTTATCTGAGGGTCGGATCACTCTCCATCGTTTAACCAACACGCAGCTAGGATTTTCAAGCAAAGCACCAAATTCTCCACCTAAGCGGATCACTTTCCGATCGCAGAGGTCCAAGAATGTACCGACTCGGACGACAGAGATGCTTGCAAACGAAAGAGGAGCCGCCATTTGCATACCACAAATGCACACGTCTATCGCCATCAGCGTTGTCCTAAATTTGATGCGTATAAAGNNAA
>LWMJ02000696.1:15104-34215 GCA_001693035.2 Taenia asiatica
TCCTTCCCCTCCCATCACTGCTTACGAGCCGACGCCTCTGTTTTTCCGTTTGTTTTGCTCAGATGGGTGGTTATTTCCCTACTTCATAATTCACTAGGTGTGCTTCAATCTGTCTGCACTCCCTGCGACCATTTGGTGCTCAAGTCTCACTCTGTCCAGCTCGCTCACAACGCCTCACTTCTCCCCTTCAGTCGCGTCCAGCACGCTGTCACGCACTCAAGTGCATTTCAAAGCGTCGTCTTCGAACAAACGATCAATGTGTCAGCAGCATCGTCGCAATTTTCGTACTTCGGCAGCAGTTCACCAACACATTCGCTTGGAGAGAGAGGGGTGCGAGCAGGTGGGGGCAATTCTCGCTGGTAATGTGATGAATGGGGTGAAGTGTTGAGGTTGATGCTCGTCTACAGAGTGTACCTCTCTCCTGAATATGTACAACGACACTTCTCAATCACCATCTATTTAATTAGTGTTATTAGTATACTTTTGACTACAACCCATTAGGCATGGACAACTGTGGTCATCTGAGGTGAGGAAGTTTTGTTTTCAATGTGAAATGGTGGAGGCAGCAGCAATAGAAAAGAGGAGCTTTGTTCTACTCTGTAATAGCAATGTTCGTTTGAATAAGCCGTCAGTTCTATCATTGTTTTGGTTGTAGAGGTGTAGCGTGCTGAAGGTCCTTGACACACGTTTGAGCCGAAGGTGGTCAGGAAGCTACTAATTCTGTTCAAGTATACGCATCCAACAATGGCACATTAGAAGTAGTGGATGAGCAATGAAACCTTTTAAGATAAAAGAGGATCCAACAAGCTTAGTAAAGAAAGTCAGCGCATACTTAATCCCCCAATTACGTGAGACGAAAAGCACTTTTTTCACCTCATTTGCTGTCCTTGCTCATCAACTAATTCTGCTCTACTTATTTCGTTTATAAGTAGAAGGTACGTCCGGTGGATTACGGGACTGACAGATGCTGGCCAGAACGTGTGATATACAGCGATGGGAAGCCATGCTGAGCTGCGGCTATGTGTAGGATAACATCCGCATTTCCATGCTCACGAACACGTTGGCACACGCTTTCTCCCTTCTCCTTCCCCTCTTATCACTGCTTACGAGCCGACGCCTCTGTTTTTCCGTTTGTTTTGCTCAGATGGGTGGTTATTTCCCTAGTTCATAATTCACTGGGAGTGCTTCAATCTGTCTGCACTCCCTGTGGTCATTTGGTGCTCAAATCTTACTCTGTCCAGCTCGCTCACAACGCCTCACTTCTCCCATTCAATCGCGTCCAGCACGCTGTCACGCACTCAAGTGCATTTCAAAGCGTCGTCTTCGAACAGATGATCAACGTGTCAGCAGCATCGTCGCAATTTTCGTACTTCGGCAGTAGCTCACCAACACATTCGCTTGGAGAGAGAGGGGTGCGAGCAGGTGGGGGCAATTCTCGCTGGTAATGTGATGAATGGGGTGAAGTGTTGAGGTTGATGCTCGTCTACAGAGTGTACCTCTCTCCTGAATATATACAACGACACTTCTCAATCACCATCGATTTCATTAGTTTTATTTGTATACTTTACCTACAACCCATTAGGCATGGACAACTGTGGTCATCCCAGCATCTCTGTGGTCAGGGCTACTCTGAGGTGAGGAAGTCCTGTTTTCAATGTGACAGTGGAGTGCGTCCTCAAAATGCTCTCTTCTCCACATCTTCTCAGGCAAGTCTGTGTCTGTCCACCTCGATGAGGAGAGCTTGCTGTCTGCTCTCACTCTATTCGTTCTAGAGGGAAATGGGGTGAAATGCGCTGATTCAGTCAGGGTCTCAAACCGCAAGAGGAGGAGTAAAAGGAGGATGGGAGAGAGAAGGAGGGGAAAGAGGAGGGTGAGAGAGATAGGGGAAGAGGGGAGAGCGTGTGGTTAGATTGATGTTGAATTTGTGGATTTAATTTAACTTGCGGCTCAAATATCAGGCAGCAGTGTTTTGGCCTTCATCCACGCCACAAATTCACCCATCTATCTGCCCTCCTAACTACCTGAGTAAGAGCATAGAAAACTTGCAATCATGTTAGTCTGGTGTTAGTAGGAATTGAACATGCCAGTGGTGGATAGTGAAGGAGCAGGGTGGTAGTTCTTGATGAGTCTGATCTATTGCTTGTAGAGGTACATGCAGATGAGTCAGACCTGTCAACGCTGTCTGTGTGCAGCACCGAGTCTACATGCTGATGGTAAGTGTCCACTTGAGCAGCGCCAGTGTCACCAACATCACTGACCAATTCAGAGGAGGAGAAACTGATTGCAATTAGGGGAGAGGAGGAGGGGCATAGGAGGAGGGGCATAGGAGGAGACGTCAATACCATCATCATCACCCAACTCGCTGCAGTCCTCCCCTTCTCAGTCAACGACATCCGCCAGTCGGGCAAATGCACATTGTCTATTTCATCCTACCTCCCTCATTTCGCTCCTTCCTGCCACCATCCTGTCCCTCTCTTCACTCTCATCCTTGCTTCCTGAGAAGGAGGAAGAGACGTAGTAGTCAACGCCTACCAACTACTACTCCACGTGCAACGTCGACGGCGTAGAATGGAGAAACACCAAAGCTTGACGCTAGTTTGTGTGCATCTAACTGACACGATTGGTCGAGACGCTACAATTATCATCGTCGTTGCTGCCAACGCTGGCCCGACCTGACTCATTCCGTCGCCAGCCTCCCGCATTCCATCGGCCACACTTGACCTCTACCCGGAGATGTACAAACAAAAAACACAATCAATACCAAAAGCGATTAGCAAACACAAGCAACCCATCTAAGGCCTACACCCCTCAAATAAACAAGATGGCACATAGAAAAACTTCGTCAAACACAGGAAAAAAAGCAGAGCACAGTAAACCCAATCTCTCATTGCCAGAACTTCTCCTCCACATTAAGAAGATTAACTATTTTGTTGCCACTGCCATTTATTTATCGCGGCTGCATACGGTTCATATTTGACGCCATCTTACGAAACATAACCAGGAACATTACCACTTCCCATTTTCCCACCATTTCCCTCAGCCTCGAATAACCATCATCTTCAAATCTATCTACACATACATTCACATGATAGACGGATGCAAAGAAAGCGAGACAAAGACCACGGTGGGCAAGACTGCGCTTCCCTTACTAGATCTAGAGTGCTTCATGCAACCGGGATTCGATGCGAGCTCCTGTCCAATTAGGAAGAGAGAATGAACTGCGAACACCATTACTGCAACGGACAGTGGTTATTAGTAGTAGCATACACGCAAAATGTTATTTATTATTTAAGATAAATATGGCAAGAAATTGTTCAATCATTACGTCCAACCACTTTTTTGCACTAAGCTTAGCGATTACGAAAGCCAGAGGCCGAGAGGATGTAGATGTGGGGAGTGGGGAACAAGAGGAACACTACCAGAAATGAGGTAGAAAGATAAGCTGGCTTACCACTTGTGTGGATGACGAGACGGACAAAGATTTGGTCAACAGATAGATAGGTAAATGCAATGGGTAGGCAGGTAAGTAGGTTCAGGAATGGGTAAAGAATTAGGAGGGATTCACCCACCTCGCATCCCTTCTCTGCTAACGATGTCGCAGCTTCGGGACAAAGGTTGCAGTGCATTGTGTATCCACTTCTCCTCTCCCTCTTAGTCCACCTCAAGGCGAACGTAAGAGGATACGTAGGCTGCACCAACCACACAATCCCACGATCAGGGTGTAAAGTAGTAGCGGATTTCTTCTCCTAACTGTCTCCCTCAGTCGGCTGTCATCACTGCCATGTCCTCCTCCACCCCCTCCACCTCCTCCACCTCTCACACGAAGAAGTCGCCACCTGCGTCGACTTAAACATTCACCACAAATACCAAGTCAGTTTGCAATTGTTAACTTTCACTATTTGGTGCGGTATTTATCAAAATGCTAGCGGAAAGGTCGATGCAAATTAACGGCAGTTGAGTTGGAGGCGGAATTCTCTGCCACCATCGTTGTCGAATCAAGCGATTCAAATAACCACAGCTAGAGTACTGATAAGACGTGGATAAGTGGGAACCAGTGCTTGGAGTTACAATTTCTGCGGTCTCAAGAACACATGCCGGAGGTAGCTGGCCTCATCGCAACTGAGAGATGAGGGTAATTTAATACTTGATGCAAAAACTGTATGCTTGGAGGTCTATAGTGTCTGCTTGACGTGATTGTCAATCTCCTTTCTTCCAAGGTGAGTCTGCTAATCCTTACGTTGCTCCTTCTTTGACATTGTCATAGAACCCATAGTGCCAAATGGAAGGCGTGAGCTTAGTTAAGGTGTGGCTGGTTTAAGATAAGGTTGACGCTTCTTCAGCATTTCATATTCAATCTCAGTATAGAGATGAGGCATTGCAAATCCCCGATTGCGACTCCCACAACCGCCAAACGACAAGCTCGCCATCTTCATTTACTGATGCTTACACTGCACATTCTCGTTTGCCAAACCCCTTTGTTACCCTCCCACTTCAAGCTAAAAGAAGGGACTAAAAGTAAAGCGCACGTTCCTACCCGAAACTGTAGAGCACCAGGTAAAGGAAATCTCTACTGGGCGAATGTGGGAAGTGAGCAATGAGATAGGCAGACAGGGTTTGGGACAGCCTACAAACTACGAAGTAGAAGCAACGCGCCCACCTTCATTAACAAGGGGTAATTGGAGGAGGAGGAGGAGGAGGAGGAGGAGGAGGAGGAAGAGGAGATGGGATTGAGGTGACTCGGTGCAGAACAAACCAAAGTGGCGAAAAGAAATAAAGAAATGGAGAATACTTGGCAATCCAAGCTAAGCTATGCTAAATGAGGATTTGGTTTTAAGTGCAGTGCGGTTCAACCAGATCTAGTGTAGCTTGTGCTAGTCTGATCGGGGTTGTGACTCCTTGCATTATTTAACCCTAGCATAATCAAGAGTGAGAGTAGTGGAGAGAGAAGGGGCTTACTGAGAAAGATGAGGTAAGCCGAGGCGAAGAGAGTGGAGAATTGATGATTGGTTTGAAGAGGTGAGGGATTCGGAGCAGCCTAGGTAGCTGATCTTTTCCTTCACAATCCAGTACGACCTAGTCAGATCTAGTCAAGCCTAGTCATGCTAGACGTGCCACAGTGCTTCCGAAGTGGGCAATGATAGTTGGGCAAGTTGTTATACGTAAGTGGGTCTCCTGGTACTGGTGTGAAGGCTTCAACGACCTACCCACAAATATTGCTAGTGACCCAACGAAGGAACGTTTCTGACGCGTAATCTGATCCTATTCTTGAACGCGTCGTTGCCCACATTGCGAAATCCAATAGCGGTGCATGCATTTCCTCAGTGGAAGCAAAGAAACATGAATTATCGGCTGAATGAGACAAAGGAATGATTGAGATAGAGGCAGAGGGAGGAGGAGCCGTGGAAATGGAATGATGAAGATCAGAGAAGAAGAAACGAGGACTGGAAATAGACATCGTAGGATGTCTCTGTACAGTGCTGTGGTGCAGCTTGCCTTATTTCCCTCCTTCTTTCTCCCATCCATTCCTGGCCTGAATCATTCACCCACTCTCCTATCCATGAAACCAGGTAAAATATGAAGCGACTGACTTAATGGAAGGAAATTGAATTAATTTTTGAACGACTTACACGAAGGGGTCAAAAATTTCTTTTTTCATGTGATTTACACTGGATGCCAGATTAGGTAACACCGGAATGACGCACGCAAATGAAGTAAGGACACATAATAGGTAGAGAGGAGGAAGAGTGGTTGGTAGCATAACTTACCCTTAATTTCTACGACATTCGCCTGTTTTGGCCTCCAACGCCTTCGGAACGGCAGGATGGGAGGCTAGGAGTGAGGAGGAGATGGAGAGGGAGGCGACAGATGTTGAGGATAAAAGGAGACCGGAGTGGAGCAGGAAACAGAGTGGGAGGAAGGCACTGACGAAAAACTGGATGGTAGAATGGAGAGTGCAAAGCGGAATAAATCAATTCAGACGAAATAAGGCGTAGAAGAGCATCTCTGACGGTTAGTTGTGTGAGTGACCTATTCGAATCCGACACGTGTGAATCGATTGGTACCACGTGCCACGTGGTGTCTCGTAAAGCCGTTGGACGTTGGCTTGAGACACAGCATTCCTCGTGGGCTGATTTGTGAGGGCAGACATCACTTGCTCTTGTGCTTCTCTTCCTTGGCAGAATTTCGAACATCATAGTACAAATAAAGGAGGCGGAAGGGAATGAGAGAGATCACCCACACCACTGTGCTTTGAATGAAATGCCCTGACTTGACGAGGCAGCTTGCCCTCAGCCACTTTATCCCTGATGCTCCCCAATGGTTTCTATGAAGCCAAAGAAGGTGCGTTTTTGGTCAATTATACCGAGTTGCATTCAAAGTTCACTAAAGTTTTCTTTTTGTTCTATACAATGATCGGACACTGTAGATACTGCCAGATGTCGTGGATGATGGGGGTAAGAACGAATGATCAACCACATACCTGGTTAATAACAATGAAGGCTAATGACCGTTCATTTGCACGTTGGTACGAGGAACTGCGACACTATGGTTATGCAGGATCATACAGGAAAGTGTATGCTCATGGTAGTGTATGCACGCACGAAGTGTCCGATTCGATCCATAACCGTTAAGGCACTATTTACGAAGGCCGACTCTTTCTCGATCATTCTAGTTCTTTTGGAGCCCAAAAACAAGCCTGACACTGGCACATTTCTGTAAGACACAGGAGGCCTGAAAAGAGCGAGTAGCACTTTTGATCGGGCTGCTAAGGACATTCATTAGGAGTGCACAGCCTCGAACGGGCTCTTCTCGCATACAAGACTACGATGTATGCGACAATTAAGACACTACCGTGCGAAAGGCTCACAAACCGTGAAGTGAGAGCGTCTTCTGATTTCTTTTTCACAAAACACGGAGGTAGTAACGCACAATGTCGCATAGTTTGCATTGGGTCCAAAAGAAGGTACAAATGAACTTGTATCATCGTGGGTAAGCGCCCACGACTGTTCCACATGAGCCAGGAGAAGCATTGTGCCATAAAAATTGAAAATAATGCACACCGAGGAGGGGGATGAGTACACAAATTTAGGTTAATTTCACCCATCTGAGCTGCGCTGCAAAATTCATTACCTTTGGCATTAAGGCTAAATTTGAGTGATAAACGTGCCATCACCCACCGATCGTTTTGTCAACATTGTACTATTCCGTCTATAACCATCAAGCATTCCACACTACATCTGCCAACCTACAATGGTACACCACCGATCAGGCACGAAAATGAAGGCCATCCAATGAGGGCAGTACCAGTAACGGGGCCACTAAGGCGAGGGATTTGTGCGATACTCTTGTCGCTGAAGTGGGTCTTTGAGGGAGGAATAGGCAGCCACCGCAAATTACGTGACAGAGATTGTAGCGTCCCGAGGCTCCCTTTAAGGTAACAGAAGGCATAGTACTGGGGGTAAAATACATGTATTCTGGCAACAGAGGGCTTGGGAGCTGTTGGCACGGCCCAAAGGCCGACCAACCGGCTCAGTACAATATGGCCACCCAAGTGACCGAGGCCGGCAGTCCGAATAATCAAAGTATTACACAGCCCATCTCTTCTTTCGAGCGTCGTCCCCGACGCTCCCCTTGGTCAGCCTCCCGTGTCAGCCATCACAACGTAATCAGTGCTGCGAGAAGCATCCACGAGCTAACCGTCCCAGTTGTCGAGATTCGAACGCATGTGTTCCTGTAGTGCCATCAATTCCGCGTAGCACTCAGTGCAGCAAATGCGCGCTCCTTGGCCGTCCTCTCCCACGACAATGTGGTCCAATGAAAGATGCAGGTACGAATCCAAGTTTTTGAATGGGTCAAGACACACACAACACATATTGCGACTCCAGGCTTAATTGATACCGTAGAATAAACGCAAGGGCATCGTAGATACCTAAGCAAATATGGCGGTCGGGCCTCATAGGAACAAAATGCATGCGATCCAATTGTGCGAAGCATAAAACGATGCTATCCAATGGCATCCTGCACATTCAACATCTGAGAACAGGAGAGAGAGAGCTTACGGAGGATGCTTGACCACAATGTCGCACGTCTCTCTTGGCAGTTGCACTGGACTTGGGGTTCACGGCTAGTGTAGCTTCAGTTGTTAATAGCTTCCCTGTCAAACACGAGGGCGAGGGAGATGCCGAAGCTAAACGTCGATCTCAGCCCTTCTGTTACGAGACACCAGAGGTTCTCCCATCCATAGCACATGCACTACTTTCACACCGCCAAAATTTGCTAGAAGCGGCATGGAGCAGGATAAAATCCATCAAAGTCGGGTCTGCTTTCCGCTGCCACCAATGTAGCGTCCCGAGACGCCCTTTAAGGTAACAGAACGCATAACACTGGGGGTAGAATACATGTATTCTGAGAACAGAGGGCTTGGGGGCTGTTGGCACGGCCTGGAGACCGACCACCAAGTGACCGAAACGGGAATTTCGAATAAAAAAGTATTACAAGTATCTTGGCCACCCGACGTTTGCTTCAAAATATCCGTCAGGTCTGACCCGTTGGTTCAAGAGACTTGAAGTTGGAAGACGAAGCGATAATCAGGAAACTCACCACAGCCTTATATGCCGAGTAATAGTTTTGCTGGGAGAAGCCACTCTTACACTCTTCATTAGAGTTGTACTGACCCCTTGTCACCTAAGCTAATAAGTTTGTAAGAAAACCTAGCCTGCTCGAGGATAGCGATTCAGTCCTCATCTGTGGTGCATATGAATAAGCACACTCTTTCCTAAATTAAATGATGTTAAGTTTGCATGATGTGTGATCCTCCCTACAATTGTAGGCAATTTTTCGTAGTTGTATATCAGTTTTTAATTAGTTTACTTCCAAAGATAAAAAGCATTTGATTTTCAGGTGCTTATACAAACCAAGTCTTAGCTGTCGTTCTAAGACCAAAAACGGTTGCATGTTTTTGTGGATACCCGAGAATTTTTTGAGCTGATTATGTTATAAGCTTGACAGTGGTTGTTCTAGTTGGCCGGTTTTAAGGTCATTTGCCGTATTTAGTATATTATCTGTCGTCGTTGTGGGTGTGCTGCGATTTCTGGTTGTGGTGGCATTTTGACTGGATAAGCTCTGTTGCTTCAGGAAAGTAAAACACCATTGAGTTTTGGGCTTTGCTTGGTGTTACTGGTGGTCTGGATCCCAAGAATGACAAGGAAGTGCTTGCCTGTGGTGGTGCATCTGATAAGCTCCAAGGGATTACTAAGAAAATGCCAAATTTAGAGTTTGACTTCCCTATTGCTCTCTGCTTTGCGGTGGTAGGAATGGGCTTCAGCCCAGAAGTTGGTGTGATCTATGCTGCGTTTTGACGAATTAGTCGTTTGTCCTTTTTCCGAAATCTTTTCACAAATGCAGAGTGACAGCTACATTGTCCAAATTGTTACAGCAGTCACGTCAGCGGAACTTGCCGTGCTCATTGAACGCGGATACGGCTGTTTTGTCCTCGGAAAGGTAGTTGAGTATTTTCTTCTCCATCGGTGAACTGAATGTCGTCTCCTGCAACTTCAGATGGCTTGATCTAAACAGGCCTACGGCAAAGTCGTAAAGATTCTACTACGAAAGAGGCGTCAGCGTGCAGCCAGCGTCACCGGTATACAAAGTTTCGATGCGCCGTTTTGATTGGCACGGTTTCTATAGATGTCAGTTTGTTCCTACAGGTACGAGAATGTTTTTCATAAAGAATTATTGTTGGCGCAAGTTATGGGTGGATGAGAACGTTGAATTTTACCACTGCAACTGGAGGCATCAACAGTGGTTCTTCCGAGTGTGCAAATGACAGGTGTTTCGTTGGGGCTGTGCCACCGCAGAAGAATGCTTTGGATATCAGCGTTCGCTGATGAAATTTGGTCGAAATTGTATTCAAGTCTGCAAAGTGGGGTGCAGATGGTGCCGTCCCCAGAATTCTGCATTGTGGCGTAGCAGGCAAAAAGGGTCACGTCAATGAGTGCGATGATTGTGGATGCGTGGAGAAAGGGACTCGCCGACTAATAGGTGCGTATAAATGCACATTTACTTATGCTAAAAAGCCCTTATTGATGCACACTATTTGTTGTTTTGTCTACTTTGATGGGGTGTGCTGCCTGACTGCGAGGTGTAGCCTTTTGCACCGTCTAAAGTCACTGCCTGTCCTATGGGGATTCACGTGTTCCATTTGTTTGCTGCCGCCAGTTGTTTAGGTGCTTTCACCCAGCACTGATGTATTTTAAATTTTGGTGGTTCTAACTATTGTGCTCCTCCTTGACATCTGGTCACGCTATTGACTGAATTGGTCCATTTTGCGTACGTTCGTCTACCACTTGTAGTTTCATTTTAACCTAACCAGAGAAGGTTGTGTTTAGCTGGTTTCAATGAATAAGCATGTGCTTTCTGCGAATTTCGATTAAGACAAGTTGTTGGCGTTAGTGATTAAGTATGCTAAATTCGTTGTTACCGGATTGAGTGTACTGGATGCTGATGGGTAAGGTACTGCGATTTGCGTCATTCCACGTGTAGGCATCCACAATGGACTGTAATTATCGCCTCCAAATAAGTGTTCCTCTTCCAAAGTCGGAAAAGTAGCATGGGCAATACGCAAAGATGTATCACGTGAGTAAATTCTAATTAGTCTACTTGTGGTTGGGAAGCTCACTGCTGCTTTCCTTCATCTCATTGCTTTGTGGATTTGAGGAAAACCATCTTTGTAGTTTAATGCACAATTTAGGTGCACTCAGATTTTACTGAGCGTCAAGCAATTACGTGGGCCTCTTCTGATGATATAGTTTGTAAACGAGTGAAAGGGCAAGGAAGAGGACGCGACTTTGAGTGAATCCGAATGCATAGTGTTCCTTGTGTAAACCGTCGAAATGTGCATGTTTGTTATTGTCAAAAGAAGCATCCTGGAAAGTGAAGTGAAGTGTTTATTGGAAGCGTATTGTCACGGTGATGACTTGGAAGGCGACCCACTAATTACCTGGGTTTGTCCACTCCTCCTGCTGTAGCATTTGAGTAGTTCTGGTGTGGTTTTTGCCCTCCTATTCGTAGTGATACTTAGCCTTGGTTTTAATAGTTTTTATTTGGGGCTAATAGTTGACCGACGGGCAGCGAAAATGGACAAAAGTGGGTGACGTCGGTATAGAACGCTCTCGAATCCGTTTCCCCACAATGTTCAGGAAATGGCGATTCTAACAACTAAGCATAGCATCCGCTGCACAAGGTTTGGTCTTCAAGTAGAGAGTTGCGGAAGACGGCATTGGCCGGTCGGGTTTTCGAAATCATCAAAGGCGTGCAAAAGAGCTGCGCGACTCATCGTCATGGTCATGTCTATCGAACTGGGCTCATACACAGTGGCATGGGACCCACAACCGGGCATCAATATTGCCATTCACCGTTTACCTTAAGGGAAGTGTCATCAGTCATCAGGGTATCGGTCAATGTCAGTCCACAGGGTTGCCCTTAGGGGTAGTGTCATCAGTCATCAGGGTATCGGTCATTGTCAGTCCACAGGGTTGTCGGACTCAATTGGCGATCATTACATCGAACTGGGTCTATCACAATAGACATGAGGCTCATCGTGGAGTGCTTGATGCGTGATGGTTTTACAAATGGCCTCTGCGTTATTGCTTCCTTCCACTCTGCCATCGTCTTCATTTTTTTGCTGGTAGACATGGAGCTGCTCGTTTCTTTTAACACGAGAGGCTCTTTTATTATCGTTAGAATGATTAACAATTGAATTGCGCCTTTTGAGCTCCTTTTAGCTTTCATTTTGTGCTGTTGTCTTCATGTTGCATGCGTATTTTGAGGAGAGTGATTGAAAGTCAACAGTAGTTGTCGGTTCCCCAATTCCCATAACCGAGGATCAATTTTGTTTTGGCATTTTGTTTCGATTACTTGGTTCAGCGAGCAATTATAACGTGGCTTCATTGTTCCTTTCTCTAAGCTTGTAATTGACTCATCCTTCCTTATGACACTACTTTCGCTTAAAGACGATTGCATGGCGAGGTGGAGTCTCTTTTGCCTTTCGTTAGCTTGCGGAGAGTAGAAATCAGTCCATTTGCAGACTCATGGCAGAGCGTTAGGGTTTTCGTGTATCGGATTCCACTATTGTGCTTAAAGTTGGGTGGGTTGATTTCTTTTCGCAAAATGCAAAGTACCGTGTCCCAGTTGCGAGGATCTCAAGGCATTAGGATCGATTGCATGCCACGCAGCTATACGGTGCTTGCAGCGCACAACTTGTAGAGAGGTCTTAAAAGAAGCCTAGTCATCAATCATCAGGCTCGTCTGCAGCCGTCATTAAGGCATGACAGAGGTGTTTGTGTAGTGCACGAGACCGCTCCACCTGACCTGATTCCACCCGACCTGACACGACATGGAGGTTGCTCAACTCGCAGTTCTACACGGAAGTTCATTTCGCTCTGACTTGTGTTGTGCACCGTGAGGTGAGAACATCAAGGAGCCAACAAAATTATGCCCCCCAAAATGCCACACTGTTCTCCCATTCTTTCCTTCTTTCCACCAGGCGGTGGAGGATGAAGACTGAAGCACTGACTACTGTGGCCCATGAGTCGCTAATCGGAGTAACTTCACATATTTAACGTCAAAACAAAGCATATCACAGTGGCCGAATTGGCGGCCCTACATTTACCCAACCTCACAAACACGTCAACACACACTTTCCACCCTCCTTCCCGTTCCACCACTGCTTAGAGATCGACACCTCACTTCCCTACCTTTTAAATTGTGCTTAGTAAGGTAGTGTGAGTGATCCTCCTCATCTCCTTCCGCCTCCTTTGTTTGCACCACGATGCACCAAATTCGGCCAAGGTAGAAATGCACAAGGGCAAGTGATGTCTGTTCTCACAAATCCACCCACGAGGAATGCTGCGTCTGAAGACAACACCAGACGGCTTTAAGAGACACCACGCGACACGTGCTACCAATCGATTCACACGTGTCAGATTCGAAGAGGTCACTCACACAACTAACCTTCAGAGGTGCTCTTCCACGCCTTGTCTCGTCTGCAATCATTCATCCTGCTTCGCGCTCTCGCTCCCACCATTCAGTCAATTGTTAGTGCCTCCCTCTCACTTCGTTTCCTCCTCGCCTTTGACCCTCTTTCCTTCCTCCACATCCATCGCCACCCTCCCCCTCCATCTCCTCGTCACTCCTAACATCCCGCTCCAGCCTTCACTATTCAAACCTCTTTTACATTCAACAACGACAAATGATAGGTTGCGTACTGCAGACTAACAGCAGTCGAGTTGTGCGGTGACCACCACGCAACATCGCACCGAACGTCACTCGAGAACTACGCCTTTGACCCTCTTTCCTTCCTCCACCTCCATCGCCACCCTCCCCCTCCATCTCCTCGTCACTCCTAACTTCCCGCTCCCGCCTTCACTATTCAAACCTCTTTTACATTCAACAACGACAAATGATAGGTTGCGTACTGCAGACTAACAGCAGTCGAGTTGTGCGGTGACCACCACGCAACATCGCACCGAACGTCACTCGAGAACTTAACAGTCCACACAATGTGAGTCACCTCATTGAGTCGTCTCAACACACCTTCTTCGCAGACTACACTCGTCCGTATTCAACGATCAGACAGCAGTCTAGATATCTTGAAATCTTAGCAAATAAATACCACCTTATGCACGTGGGGACCTTCTTGGCACCACAATGAATTCCAGCATCAACTGCATTAGCAAAGAAAAACTTGATTACATAAGTAAGTAGCAATCGACTAATGCGAGTCTTCAACTTCCTGCAGCTAGTCAAAAAATGGGAATAAAAAACAAATGCTTGGGACAAATTTCAATGTCTATTGAATAGCCAAACAAATGTCAAGTTTAATGTTGGTAACACCTGTAATGAGAAAGGGAAGCAAACTTGCAGTTCGGACAACAAGACAACAACGAGCAAATGAACTGCTTGCACTCCACATCCCGCCATCCCCTCACATCACTCGTCTCCACAACCTACTGCGTCTGCACTCTCCACGTCACACCGACCAACTGCAGCCTCACCACCTTCCAAAGTCGCAACGAAGGGTACCAATACAACAGCCGTGGCAGCTGAACTATCAACATTAGTACCCACGATTTCAGGAGCACCAAGAGTCATCACCACGCCACTCATCAACCCCACCATAGATCCACGCCATCTAAAGCAAAAAAGGCACAAAAGAAGTAGACTTGGCGGGCAAGACTTAGCAGTGGAATGAGGAATTTGGCACAGAAGAGACGCACAATGGGAAAGACGAAGTCAGAGATGCGCTGCTTGTGCACCTCTGCACAAGAGACGACGTCACCTGCGTGAGCGCTAAGTGCAACACTGTGGCACAGATGATTGACATGTCGAAGCGATTGTTGGCCATACCCAGTTCACGGTCCTCGTAATAACACTGCATCAAGCACCTCAAGGTGGTTGTTGAGACGTGTTGCCCCAATCTTCACGTGTCAGCCACTGCCTTTGCCGCATCACACACTACTTGTCTGTAAGGAAAGCGCGGATAACGATCCAGTCGGGATTACTGGTTAACGGTGAATAAAGGCACTGAAGGACAGCCATTAACTTCAAAGCAAGGATAACCAATCATGCTAATAATGGCAGCATCAAATATATGTAGCTTTAGTAGATAGGGGGTAAACACTTACTGTAGCCCCCACCAGACCACAGATTCACCAAGATCTCAGCTACACTCACCACCAAGAAAAGGCACGTGGTAGAGTTCCATTTCGCGGCATCTCCAGTCTCGCCATGGACGCAACATTGTGAACTTCTGCCTTCACCCACATACTCGATGTCATGCCACCTCGGTTCTCCGCCGCCCCACGAAGGTAGTACTCAATGAATCACAAGTTGTCAAATTGACCAACAAGCCTTGTGATGAAAGAGTGCCAAGTCTTTCAGCGCACCAATGACTGCACCGAACACAGGAGACATTCATTCACCTCATCCTTTGCAGCCGAAAAACAGAGTAATGACACCACGTAATGGCAACAAAGCATCAGTATGTGATCTTAGCCTTTTCGAGTCCAAGCTGTTTCGCTTCTCCTCTCGCATCTACAGTGCGACGATTTCTAGTATTACGGCACCACTCGGTGGAAAGATGGACGGCTCACACCCAAACCAGTTCGCCACCTTCGCAGGAAGCACAATTCTCCATCCACTCACCGCGGCCAGCAGGCGATTCCTCATTTCCACTTGCCATTAACGTCATCAGTCTCCTCATCGACCATAGGAAGAGAAAGGAAGCCCTACGAGGCGCACGCCTCACATCAGCAATGCGCTAGAGGCCACGATTTGGGACAGGGATTCACAGCACACAATTGTTGCACTATCTGCTTACAGTTTCCTCAGCTCAATTTGCGCTCTCTCCATTCATTATCATCCTACCACAAATGACAAACCCATTGGTTCGACTTGCAGCCTCGTGCCCACAAATGAACGACTTCTAGCGAGTGGTAAAACTCTGACCCTCCAACGCACACGACCAAGATCACCACACACCGTCCCAATGTGAAATGCGCTCAAGGTAAATAAAAGCAGTCCACATCAGCATTCAATTAAATAAGTCAATAGAATTCGAGCGCTTCACCACGAGCATCACACAAAACACGAATTCAGCACGCCGCAAAGGTCGCTAGTCAAGTTTTCATGTTAATAATATAAGCTTACTTATTCTGCGCAAAAAATAAGCCAGAACTCCCAAAAGAGATACTTACACCCCTACACTCACTAGCACAAATTGCAAAAGACGCACAGCAACGAGCACAGCGACGCCCACCCTTTCGTATGTGCCGCTAGCTACATGCACGAGAGGGTATTAAGTATGCAAAAAGCAAATAAGTGTCATAGGGATTTTTATCGAAGATGGGAATTGTGATGAATAGGACAAAATACATAATCTGGGCGACTAACTAAGCAAAAGTTATGGGAACTGCAATTTGTGCGAGGCATTTGCTTGCAGTCCTATTGATTTTACCAAACAAGCCAGTTAAGATCAAGTTTTTCCTTCGACTTCTGACACTGCCCAATGATTTGTTGCACTAACTTTGATTTGTAAGTAGTTTTGCTTCAGATCACATTAGTCGAAAGTTATATCCTGGTGTACTACTCATACATGTTTAAGCCTATCTTGCAGGCGAGAGACAGGAACGCAACATAAATATCTTAACACCGAAAAAGGCCATCCTACAACCCTCCACTTATGCACCATCATCCTACCCTTTTGTGGAAGACAGTGCGTGTGTTTGAGAGCAGTCAGCCTTCCCGAATTAGGCATAGGCGAGGGGTAGGAGATGAGAATGACGAAATCCCTGCTATTCACGCCTCTATAAATAAAGTGCAGAGGATCTGGAACACTGATGGCATAAATTACGGAGACGCTGCATACGGAGAATGAAGGACTCAGCTAGATGCTTATAGCTGGACCAAACACTACGTCTCTATTATTTGATATAATAGTAAAATACTTAACAGACCAATTTATACAACTGTTGTTTGTTTAGCACTCACTCTCGTCTGCGACCACTTTGATGGCGATTATGCCCTCGTCGTGTGGGCTGGCCTCCAGGTCACTCCAGTGGCTCCTATCCCCTCCTCGCACCGAAACCGTTTCTTCTGCTCAAGTGTTAGCCCGACTTTCATCCTTAGGAAACTCTCGAAGAGCTGCAGTGGCATTCTTCGAATCCATTTTGGCATGCGTGCATTGATTAATTACGTTTGGATTCCACACATCGACACCTCGATAAAGTGAAGTCTGTAATCATACGCATTTGCTGTGCGTGTCATTTCAACCCGATGGAAATAATGGGGCAGCATGTTCCTCCCTCCTCCGTACCCTCCTCTAAAACAATGTTTTCACTCTGTGACTACACACTCCTACTCCTCGCACTTAATACTTGTTCTATCTGCATGTGTAGTTAGTGGTTGACAGCAACCAACTACACACATACCACCATCAAGCCTTATTGCTTCCCTATCCCACTCCATCGACATCATACCGATGCACCAACGACGGAGACTCATGCCCGCTGCTACGATGAAGATTTGACTCTGCTTTTGTTCTTGTTTCTTTTGTTTTGTTTCTGCAGCATTCAAATCGTATCGATTGTCTCCACCTAATTAATCGATCAATCAATCAATCAATCAACCCAGCAGCCAATTGACGTGTCGCATTTGAACGTCACTTGCACTATTACTGACACGCACTGAGGTAGGTTTGCTGCAGCCACGTCACGTTAATCTTCTGTCCATAGCAATCGAGCATGCCGGTAGTAAATATTGAGCGGGTAGAGAGGGAGTTCCTGATGAGCCTGATCTACTGCTTGTACAGGTACATGCAGTTAATCCAGACTCGTCGACGCTGTCTCTGTGCAGCAACGAGTCTACACACCGATGGTAAGTGTGCAATTAAGCAGCCTCAGCGACACCAACAACACTGTCTCTTTCAGCGGAGGTAGAACCGATCGTAATTGAGGAGGTGCAGGAGGAGGAGGAGGAGGAGGAGGCAGAGGAAGAGCCGCCAATGCCGTCACCGCCATCCCAACCGTCGTTGGCCTCTCCCGCATTATCCCAGTCTTCCCCATCCCAGGCATCTATATCCGCCAGTACGTCGAATTCGCATTGTCTAAATTATTCTACTTCTCTCATGCCAACTGCCCTCACTCCTCCCTACCACCTCCTTCCTCTCCCTTCCTCACCCCCTCCCTTCCTGTGCCTCTCCATTCCACTCATGCTTCTGTGCATTTATTCATTAAGTTATTGGTTCGTTATTCATTGACGGCATTCACTGCCTTAGCCATTGCGTGTGGTGAACCTCTTCTCTTTTCCACACTCCTCCTCCTCGTCTTTCCTCTCACGCAGGCCTGCAAGTGAATTTCGAAGTGGAGGACTACCTCGTTGGTCAGGAGGAGGGAGAGGGGCAGGGAGAAGGGCCAGCGATGCCAGCTACCACCAGCAGCCGCACGGACACGTTGTTGCGATTGGATAGCTCCGGCGAGGGGCTGCAGTCACAACAAGCGACCGTCCGTGGGTCGTCAGCGCAAATTCTTCCCGAGGAAAGGCACGAGGTGGAGTACAATACTCCCCTACCCCTCTCCTTGAGTCGCGACATCGTCAGCCCAGACAGCATGTCAGGTGAGTGAATACCACCTACCTCCCTCCACTATCTATCTGTCCATCCATCCATCCATCCATCCATCCATCCATCCATCCATCCATCCATCCATCCATCCATCCATCCATCCATCCATCCATCCATCCATCCATCCATCCATCCAGCCATTTAGCTCTCCACCCATCGTCGTCCTCACCGTTTACTCTCCCATTTGCAGTTGGGTCGGAGGATCGCCAACAGTCCCCTAGTCCTTCAGTAAGTGCGCCTTCATCTACCGCTACTGCCATAATAATACTACTACTACTACTACTACTATCCACTTTATCCTTGCCTTAATGCATCATGCGGTTGTGATGACACGTACGCACGTGTAGCAGACGCGTTAGCAATTCATACACACTCCCTCCTCACCTTACCATCTCTCTTTCCTCTCCTAATGCGTCTTTTGTATTTGCAGTGGAGAAAACGCCTTCGCAGCAGCATTCGACGCGTGCTGCGTTTTCTTCGTTCTTCTTGTTGTCCTTGTCGTTGTCTTTGCCGCTGTTGACGTTGCTGTTGTCTTCGTTGTTGCCGTTATCGTTTTGAATTGACTGACGTGTAAGCGGAATGTATTTTGTGTGTTTGATAGAACGAGGAGGAGGAGGCAGAGGAAGAGCCGCCAATGCCGTCACCGCAATCCCAACCGTCGTTGGCCTCTCCCGCATTATCCCAGTCTTCCCCATCCCAGGCATCTATATCCGCCAGTACGTCGAATTCGCATTGTCTAAATTATTCTACTTCTCTCATGCCAACTGCCCTCACTCCTCACTACCACCTCCTCCTTCTCCCTCCCTCTCCATTCCACTCATGCTTCNCCTCTCCATTCCACTCATGCTTCTGTGCATTTATTCATTAAGTTATTGGTTCGTTATTCATTGACGGCATTCACTGCCTTAGCCATTGCGTGTGGTGAACCTCTTCTCT
>LWMJ02000697.1:3498-34153 GCA_001693035.2 Taenia asiatica
AGAAAGCTGTAGCAGATGCCAAACTCTCGTCTTGTGTTAAGCGCATGTATGAACGTAAAGCACACAGATACGCTGACGTCCGTAGGCGGTAAGCTAAGGCAGCTAGTTCGAGAGCCCTAAGATGCAAGAACAGAAGCTTATGACTATGCGTGATTCCTTTAAGAACTCAGTAGCCCAAAAATATGAGCTTAATATCAATCACAAGTTATTGCTGTATCATCGTTAGAAGTATACAGAAAAACGGTGCAATGTGACGCGACGCTATGCGATGCAATGCTCGTCCAATCCTATCCACCAAGCAACGCTCAATCAATCAATTTTACACAATCAGACCTCTACAAATCAGGCGTTTCACAATTTACACAAGCTTTAAGCAGTGAATGATCCTGCCTTACTGGATCACTAGTTTTAAGCTAAAGATGCAACATCCTGACATAAATGCCCCAAAACTTACAAGTTTTGAATACAATAGCATTTGTTCGCATTCTACCCGAATATTCTGCGCCAAACATCTGTAATTAAAGGGGATCAAGGCACTACCATGAGCTGTCACAGTAGAAGAAGTCTCATAGACAAAGGAATACATACACAAATGTTGTGAACTCATGTGATCAAACATTGCCTCCCATGTCGGATGTTCTGCGAAGCATTCTCTACAACAAATGCCTATTTTCGGTTCCTCCAACATTTGAACTAGAGCATTGTGAAAAAATTCACAGATTTATTAGGGGTTTGTTTTTAGCAAAAAAGATGAAAATCCTAGAGTAAAGTAAGCTGATCTGCAGAGTACCGTTTGATTACCCTGAGTATTTAATCAGCATGTGTTTGAAAGAACCATAGGAACTTAGAGTGTTAAACACGCTAAATGCATGCTGGGATTGGAGAATGAGTTGCCTTATTTCCAGCTTGTTCAAGTTGGTCACAGTTGGGTCCAAAAAGGCGGTTGAATGGAGGCAGAAAATGAAGGAACGCAACGCAATATAAACCAACAAAACTGGTGGGTGCCGTGAAATTGTGGATTCGAAAAAACGTGGAAGTGTGCGCTCGAAACGAAACCATTTAGCTGAACCGCATGTACGCATGGCATTATCTCGACAAGTTGGATCCTCTCGATTGTCCATGAGTGCTCTGGGGAAAGTGACTTATCTTCTTTTATTTCTACAATAGCGCCAAGCTAACTCGTCGAATATGCGATTGCGAGAGGTGCAGCACACATGGGCTAGCGAGTAAATAAGATGGTTTGATGTCAAGACTTTGTTGTTTTCATTCACAACGCGTTGATTTTACTACTGCAAGGCACTTGTAGCGATTGATTAAGATTGCCTATTTTGTGATTCCGTTGAGATCAACCTAAACTGATTGGACTTACTCCCATACATTTAGCAATACCTCCAACCTAATTTTTTGCTTATGTAGGAAGCATCTAGCAGACACGAATTCCTTAATGAAAGGGATGTCGTCCATTTCCGTGGAAGGAGTGCGACCCGCATCTTCTTTTGAACTCCGTCGCTAGTGCTCAATTGTACATTGCCTCTAATTGCGAGCGCCTGTTAGCATGTTCAACATCAGTTTTTCTTCTAGCTTACAGTGCCCGTTCTAAACTTGACTTCTGAGATGTTCCAGCTTCATCACACATTTTTATCGTGCAGCAAAATGCAAACGCCGTTTGTGCCTCACATCCTCTTCATCTATCTCTGCCTCAAGAGACAAGTTAATTTGTATTTAATATCAGCAACCTGGTCAAGTAAAGGGTAAGGCGGTGATTTATTTTCCGCTGCACCTTGGTGAGGTTGGTGATGATAAACGATGTCTGAAGCGCAGGCATTCTTAGTCAGTCTACCTGTGATACATAACTAAAGATTTTTAATTTGACTGAACCCAAGCCGCTGTGTGATTCTTTTGTTGGTGGTAGAATCGCGAGACATCTATAAATCTCCAAATGATAGCGTGTGAGAAGAAAGAGGTGCAAATAAGTTAAGAGTCGCTGAAGAGTGTACAGTAGCATAATGGAGGCAGAGTTGGGCGAAAAGGAAGCACAGAGGAAGTGGCGATGATGATGAGGCTAGTCCAAGCCTCACCTAAGTGGGCGATCATGTAGATTGAATGTGGCAATCTGCGCTTTGTCAACATGCTTGAGCAGGAGAGTATGTAACCGAGCATAAACGCAAGCAGGTGGCTTACAACAAACGTTGTCTTTGCAAAGGCGAGGGTGGTGGTTGCTTTCTAGTCTTACCTCATCTGCGGCCATATAGTCGGACTCAGCTGCGTGCGTTTTGAAACGAGCTGTGTAGTTCGCTACGCTGACTCATCTTCAGTCGCCCCTGACCTCAGGAATACATAACTTAGTAGCCACTGCAGTCACTTTTGTTAGGCAACGTGATGCAGCACCGCCCTTTTATCCGAAAGCACAGCTATTCCAACAGGACTCAAGCTCAACCTAACCATGTTGGTACCAGATGTTTGACACGAAACATCCAAATGGGTCTCGAGCTAAAATGGCGCATCTGTGGGCACTCGGTGTCAAGGTTTTCAAGCTGTGACCATCATCTCTGGCCCATTAATCGGTCCCATTGTAATCAATGGTATCATGTATGTGATATTTAATGGCAGAAAAGTTGGAAGCTTCTACGTGGATACAGGTCGTATCGCATTGGGAAGGAGTGTGTTTAGTTAAATAGCCTGTTGCCTTTCAATGCTGATCGCCGCGCTGATTTCCTGGTGAGGAAAGACACAACGCGTTTAGGCCTAATCATACTGTCGCCAAATTTATGCAAACACTTGCAATAGAACTTTGGAGTAAGGGAGGCCATGGCACAGATGCAACTAACCCCATTTTGAGCGACTGGTTAGAACAATTGGATCAACTTGAAGACATGCCGTACTGATCCAGCTTTCGCTTCATCACATTATGGGGCGTGCCTTCATGGGGAGCTACATGCACGGACGCAGCCAGGATGTAATGATAATAAAGAAGTGCCCCCTTGGAGCAATTGATTTTACTCTGACTGTTCCTAATGAATAATAATGCAGTGCGATTCAATGCTCCTTGCGTACCGTTACCGATTCTCCACAAATGCATCCTAAGGAGCGTCACTAGGTAGTGCTAAGTGCTTTGAACAAAAAGCGAATCAGTATGGAATCAGAAAATGTGAAAGAAATGCAAGGAAGTGGTCAAGATGGCCTGTAAATTCCCTTCGACGCTTGTGTTAACACCACTGAATATGAACCCGGCTTTAGGCCCTATACAATTACTCATTTTCTCATTCCATTTTTTTGTGTCCACTCGAGCATCGGTACAAATGGTAAGGAAAGGGATTTCTTTGATGCAGGTGTTGGAGTGTTTGGATCATTTTGAGTTTGAAGACAGGCAGGAAATCCATTGCACTCTTCTTCGAGCAGCCTTTACAACACCGCGAAGGAGATCGAAACTACAAAGGCGGTAATTGAATACACAAATAAAGTGTGTTAAAGGAAACAAGCATGGTGCGGGAGGCGAGAGGCACACTTGTTCCTTCACCGCCCTCTCCTTCGAACTTTAAGCAAGCTCATTTCATCTGCAGTTTTGGTTTCTGTCTGTTTAGATGGAACGAGAGTTCTGTTTACTTTATCGATTCTATTAAAATAGGGCACTGTATAACACTGAACACCATTCTACAATGCGTTCATTGTTTATACAGTGTGGCAAGGAGAGTGGGAATCTTTTGGGTTCCATAAGTAGAGGTAGTGCAACCAGAGCAAGTTGAGCCTCGCCAACTACCAGGACCGATGACAAGGTGTGGCAGACTACTCTAAGTGAGTTCAACTGTGCTGACAATGGCCTCCTCTCCACGGCTGTTACCCGGGCACTACTTAGTTGCTTGCAAATGGAGGGATTGGAGACTACTGGGATGGGAAACATACCAAAGAAGTCGAACTGCAGAACTCGAGACACTCAACATCAAACTACCTACCCCCTCCCTCCTCCAACTTCTAACAGGCCATGCAGGTTCACCATTGGTGCTGTGGCTCCCAAATGACAGCGAGAAATCACCACTGAAAATGAATTCATGCAATCCAAAGAGGCGAATTACCATCGACACTAGGAAAGGAACAACTTTAAACACTCACCCTTCTCCGGGACAGCATTTATTTTGATGAAGAGAATGGCCAAAAGCTTCGCCCAAATGTGGGTGAACAGAGTTATTTCACCTTAATTACGCATTTCTTAGCTTTCACATCTCGCCGATCACAGTCATCTTTAACGTTTCTGGTAGGCAGGTCATGCATGAATTCGATTGAGCTTCCCCGCATGTGTTGACTGTCCCAACACCTCGCCAATGCCATCCACCATTGTTGACACTGCAGTAACAACCGAGAAAAGGCCGTTCACAACAAGTCCACGCAATTTCTTTACACTCGCCTTCCTTCATACTTAATGCTAAGATGCAGCAAATATAGCTCGCAATGCGCAAGTTCGCCAAACCTAAGTCCCCACTTACAAACTTTCCCAAGAAACCACAAATCTGCAGGAGCGCATCACATTTAATTGCCGGAAGCCGCTTTCCAGGGCATTCTCCACCACATGCACTTCAGCTTTCATTCCACGGCATCGTCGCTTCCATCATGTTTGTCTTACCCTTTCCTCCGATCCTTCCTTTGCTTTACCCACTTCGCTTTCAAGCACAGAGCAGCCACAAGCCCCTGGCTATCTGCATCTAAAGTTGAGGAAGATAAGCACCACCACAATCAAACCGCTCACCTTATCATTTACGTTATCCCCAGGTAGGCCGCAGATCATTACATCATTGGGGTAAATAGCAATCAGCCACTCAACCATTGGAAGAAGCTAAATAGGAGAGAGTAGAACTAACGCCTTGAATTTCGTCTGCCTACCTTCCGGGGCATCTCCAAATAAGTCGCATAATTAGCAAACCTCAGATCCCGAGAATTGCAGAGACAACCATTGGAAGAAGCTAAATAGGAGAGAGTAGAACTAACGCCTTGAATTTCGTCTGCCTACCTTCCGGGGCATCTCCAAATAAGTCGCATAATTAGCAAACCTCAGATCCCGAGAATTGCAGAGAATGTGATAAATACAAAAGGAATCACCACCACGTCTTCTCACTAGACCCAATATAGAGCGACGAGTAAGGCGAATGCTTGTCGTGGGTTTCAACTCTCGCTCAAATTTGACACGGCCTTCCACATGCGGATTAAGCAGACGTTCCATCTGCGATTCTGGATAAGCGTTGGAATCACCCAAAATTGGTGCTAGGAAAGCGGCGTGCCCCATCTTTTCACCTTAAAGGTAATAGTAACTACGTAAACCAAACCGGTACACGCACCAATTCATTTCAATTCCCGTTCCCTCCAACCACATCCTCATTTTTTTAACTTTCCCCCCACTCACCCCTCCAAGCTCTGGAACAATCTAAAGGACGTCCACACAACTCCTCACTTCACTCCAAGGCACCAAGGCTAATGGTAGCTGCCAGATTCCTGCTTTACTTCTGCCCGATAATTAAATGGCTCCCTGTCTAGCGAGTTACCATCGAGGGAGGATAAGATGGCATTCGAGGGACAAACGCCATCAAACCACCGTGGATAGAGGCCTATGTAGGGGATTCCCCATTCATCCTATTCTAGCCCATAAAGTCGATGTTCTACACATCACTGAAGCTACCAAGACAGGAAACGTATTGCGGCATTGCCATCGTCGAAGATGTTTGCAACATCTTGCCTAGCAAACACCGGTGACACTCTCCTCACACCTCAACCGCATCACTACCAACGACTGAATGGACCCCCCAAGTGTGCACAAATCATTACATGCAAAAGTTTCAAGCTAGAGTGACCTGGTGACGTAAAAGGACGACTCAGTACCTACAATGGTGGGCGCTAACGATGCTCTCACCTTCAGCATCGCAAAAGAACAGCCTCAACTGCAAATCAGACAGAAACATTTTTACTGCCACCGGGGATAGACTGATACACTCCACGTCAGTGGGAAGAGCAAACACCAACTCCTTGCACATTCTATACAGATCAATCCACCCCACTTGCACTAGTCATTTACTACTGCGCTTACACCTGCGTTCTGAGCTAAGCACAAGCAACGAAGTGTAGCCATCAGTCGAATAAAAGTATAGCCTAGCTGACGCACAAACCAAGCTTAACTCACTGGGATCCAAATTCACAACCGGCAGCTGCTTCATAAATTGCTCCCTCAATTCGTATGCTGCATAACCAATCGCTTCCTTCTTGTTCCACCCATGCACGCCAACCACACCCTTCAACCACCTGCGGAAAACAAACTCCACTCCCTCCTCCGCGTTCAGATCCTACACAAGCGTCGTCGTCAATGGCCACAACTACACAACTCACTATATAGAGAATGTCGGATGCATTCTTCGGATTATTGTGCGTGGATATTAGCAGTTCACGGAATAGGCTACATCCCTCATTATTCGGCTCCTTCAAGTTAAGTTTCTAGAAGGACAAGTTAAGATCAAAAGAGGGCGTACTATACGAAGGTGTTCCCAACATTCCTCAAACAATACGGGAGCACGGTTGATAACGCTCAGAACAATGGCATGGGAGGTTCCGCACTCGGGGAGCTTTGCGCGGTGCTTGAATTGATGAGGAATGTAGACCACATCACCAGACACACAAACTCTCCTTGGTTCAATTTCCGACTCCTCACTTTTGGGTGGATGGACGTCGATTTCGGGGGAACCCTCCAGCATGATAATGAAAATATCGCCAGGCAGAGCACTGTGTCCAACGTAGCGATCGACAAGAGGCCCAACGAACCCCTTATTCACAAAAGTAATGACCGAGTATAGAGGACCGTTGATGACCTCCTGTAGGAAGCCGAGGTGCATGGCAAGTTTGTGGTTGAAACGCTCTGGGAGGTGGATACGTAAACTAGCACCCATCTAGAAAGGGGTGGAGAGAGAAGAGGGACTTGATAATCAGAAAATGCCAGTCGATAGCATGGAATGGAGTACACATCGATAAGTGACCTGCAATACTGAAGGGTGGGCAGAAACAACAAGGATGTAGAAATATGTGAAATACAAAATCAAAACTCCTCTCGAATGGAAAGTACTAGAACAAAAAGTGTTTTTTCCAATCATGGCAAAGCAATGGGAATCTTTTAAATGCAACCAAATAAGGTTGCAGCTGACCCCTTTTCAAAAGCCAAGCAACGGATTCTTCTAGAATTTCCTTAACTCAAGGACCAATTAACTCGCATTTGTAAAAGAGGCCACGACGAATCTCACAGTTCAGGCTCAACCTTAAGGATTACAATGTGCGACAATCATTTCTACTTCAATCCATGGCATAAATGAACTTCTTTCTGCTAATACCACTGCCCAAGCAGTAAACCACTAACACTGCACTAACTTCTGCAGTAATACAAGTCGGATGAATATAACTCAAGGATTTTAAACCGTTGACAGTGCCATGACTAGTCGCCAAGTTTTGAGAACGTAAATGGCAAAACCTGAAGGCAAGATACCTCATGTGAAGCACACATCGTACGCCCAAAGATGCACAGCAACTTGGTATTCGGTGCATTCTGGCAAAAGCCAACACATTCAAGCAAACTCCAGTCAATTCATCATTACTCGTGCACTAAGGACACCCCTAACCCTTCAAACCGCAGTCTGACAGCCACTTCGACCGGATGAAGCATTTACAAGCGCAAAAAGCATGGCAAAATAACTCACTTTAAGTTGTTTCCAAACAATCCATCGGTAGGCTCGAAACTCATCCCGTGTTTTGCTCTCTGCACCAGGGGCCGGAATAATTTCCACATCGTGTCCAAAATACAGTTCTCCCTCAGCAATCAGTCTGTCCATCATTTGAACAGGGGAAATGCAATTAAAGCTCCATCTTACGTCTCCACAAGAAGAATACATTGGTTGCAGGCCGTAGTGGTTACTAAAACAGGAGATAAGAAATAATGAACACCTACTCTAGGAAGTCCATAAACGAGACTCCACCAAGAATAGTCTGCATCAGACTCTCTCTCATAGCAAGCGCATTTACGGCCCTGTCACCCACAATAGACGGCTTGTGGGAGGAAGACCCTCTTCCCAATTTCACTGGATCAAGAACAGATTCATGGCCAGCAACCTCCGACATCGAGTTCGGCTTCACTTCCACACCCTCGTTTATGGCCTGAAGAAAAGAGGTGGAGGGTTTAACAATTTCCCCACAAGTAAATTGGAGCATTTTAGGACCTGATCAATTTACCCGATTTGTTGCGAGTTCGCCTCCCCTTCTTCCGGTACTCGGTAACAGCTGGCGATTTCGGTTTGGCGTCTATGTCTGCAGCAAGTGTTCAAGTGTTTTAACAAAGTTCAGGAGAGACGTATCTTACCCTTCTTCTTCGGATTATAGAACCCAAATGCGCAGGACACCCAAAATCCCGAGACAAGCTCGTGGTCCCGCTTAAATAGAGTGCAAGCGGACCGATTGATTTAAAGTCCAATGTCTTTAAAATCACTGTCAAATAAACAAAACTGTCTGCTTTTCTAAAAGCAAAATCTAATCCAATGATTTACAATGTCTGTTTTAAACACACCCGAAACAGTCGGTCCTACTGCTGAGAATTCGTAGCTGAAAAAAAAAGTTATTTTGTGTCTAAAATTCACAGATTCAGCTTAAGGTGTTGTACCTTGTGCAGTTTTTGCCCGTGTCCCTGCATTTAATGTAAAAACACCGCAAAGTTTGCAGTGTTAGCTCCAATACCAGACTACATTTTTAAATTTTGTTCAAACTGTGTGCTAAACTATGAGGATTTTTACAGGCTCCTGCATAAGCCGTAGCGTCGCCATCTACTGCCCCGTCTCTAGGACTAACCCTGACTCTGGAAAAACGAATGTTATACGATACGTTTACTGTCCTAGAAAAAAAGGAATCAAGACTGCTCTAATGGACACTAGGAGGTCGGCCTCTCTTAGCGTCGGAGAAACCAACTTTTCAAGCTTTGTGCCCCAGTTATTTTCTCAGCCCTTTTCCTCACTTTCAGCACCGACCACGGTGCCACTCTTACGTCGAGTGATGTCCTTTTTCTCCATAGTGCGCAGTCCCCGTCCTACTATCCGGCTAGTAGAACACCTTTGTAGGATGGCATCTTGCTGAGGTGGACGGAGGTGCGGAGTTTTGCGCTGCAAGCAATGCAGTTCGTAGTTGTAAATAAGGTTACCATGCGGAATGGACCACTGCTCCAGTAATGGTCGATTTTGCTGTGAGTTTTGGGTGGGGCGAATGGTCCGCATAGATGTGCAGACTCAGAATTTGCATGCCGCATTATTTTCTCTCGCCTGATACAAGATAACCCTAAGTGTCTGTGCGATAAGAGGCGTTTTTATTATGCCTTCCTTAGAACGCAGTACGCACTCTAGACCATCACGGATTGCCACCTCCGCATGCGGTAGGAAGATATCATAAAAGACACTCATTTTGTTCCCCGTAAGTGTATTAAATGGTGAAGCACCAGCTGAGGTGTGGATCGAAGTCCCGTATGCAAGGTGAGCGCATCCTACACTTAGATCTCATTCTTTCGATTGTTGTGCTTGTCTTGGCAACCTTGAAGTACTTGCACACTCCAGTAAGAGTCGGCGTCCGAAGTTGGAGTCTTGATTGTCATGGACCAATTGAAGAAGTTTGAAGTGGCCGATTCGACGTCTTGCAGCCTTATGAGTTCTGTCTCGGCTACTTTTGTGAAGCAGTTAAACACAACCAGAATACATCGATTTCCACTCCTTGAGAAGGACAGTGCACCAGTGCTGTTTATACCTCCTCTTTTCTCTGGGACCCCTGTGGGCATGGATTGCACTGGTGCGATTGCTGTGGGGTGCGGTTTCTTACAACTGTTGCATGTAATGCAGGTTTGGTAGGAATCTAGCAAGCGCAAAGTAAATGGGGGCCATCAGCTCCCACAGAAGTATCCGCACCAATGAGCCGGCATCACTGGACTCTTGAGCTCACGTCGTCTTCGCGGTACCACAAAACTTTTCTGTGGGGAGAGTTTCTACCATTCTTGCCATATCTATCTGACCTCCTTGCTGGAAAAGATCGACTCGCCGTGGCTTGATAAGAGAGCTCCTGGAGCACTTTGTTTGCCAGCCCTGAGCCAGCAGGATCAGCACTCTGCATGTTTCTCCAATGGCGTTTGGTGGACTCGCTCAAGATCAGCCTGCCACTCACGACAACATTGTCCACGTTGCCATGCTCATTCCTCTTTCCAGATTCATCTGTGCGATCACTATGCTACACCTCCTTGTATAAATGTGCAACTGAACAGTGAACCTTCTTCATTGTTCTCAACCAGATTAACGCCTGGTGACCCATCCCCACGATGAACTGCCTCGATATCAGGCAGTGGTGTCTGACCTTTGCATGCATTACGAACAGCTTATGACCTGCTGCACTTTTCCGTTGCACCTTTTGTTGAGTCTGATGCTCGCACTGGCGATGTCGTCTTCCTCTCCTCCTTTGTCCCATTGTGAAAATGCACCATCTCGTTCACGACTAAATCGCTTGCGTGCGTACATAGTACAGAGGTTGGTGCACAGGCTTCGAAGTCGATAAGGCTAGGATCAGCGTGGAGCAGAGCCTTCGCTCTATTTCTTCTTATCCCTTCTCATGCCCATCTTTTCACGCGAAATTCTGTCTTGCCTACTATTCGGTCAGCTTAGGCAGTTGGCTGTCGATCTTGGTAAAACCTTTAAAGAAACGCCTGTGGTAGTGTGCCAAACCAAGGCACCTGTGCAGATGCGTCTGACTGGCTGGTGTCGACTTCGTCCTCACTTGTTTTGTGAAGTGGTTGGTGAAGTCCGTCCAGTGTGAAGTAGCAAAATGCCCCAGAAATGTGACCCAGTGTTGAAGAAACCATCCATTCCCTTGATTCGGTGCCCATACCGCGTTTCGCGGGCAATACAACACTAATTTAAGATTGGCGTTGTGCTCTTAGCTGTCCCTACTAAAGACGAGTGTATCATCGAGGTGGATTATGCTGTGTTTTGGCAACAGACCCATCATTACTGTCTAGTGAATCGCGTACACGCGGTAATGAGAGGGCGTCCGTCTTAGTCACGATGTTTGACTTCCTATAATCTATGCATAATTGCAGCCTATGTTCAGTCCTCCCTTAGTAGTGCAATCGCAGAGGCCCATGAGTCTGCCTTTGCCGGCATCAGTCGTATGCTGGACAATGTTTGCTTGTCCCAGTGTTACTCCTCGCCATGGAAACCTGTCGATGTTCTTCACCAGAGACGTGAGTAGAAGTCAATTGTATTCACACACTTGCGACAACAGCGGAAAAATACTTGCAAAAGGAGCTTATGAGCTTTTATGATTTGGCAGACACATTTGTAATGAGTTGTTTGACGGAATAGAATAAAACATGCGCAAATATTTAACTTGTCATGTTGCTTGTAGCAAAGTTGAACTCTGAGGTGAGTTCAGACTTCGATGTGCAAAGTTTCGACGCCAATGACCTCTGGGCTGCTTTACAGCACCCTTTAACTCGTGGCGTCAGCATGTGATGAATAGAGCTAGAGAACTAGCCAAACCGATCAGCGCGCGTTGCACGATGCAAACTATATGATGGAAGCTAAAGAGGCTTCCTGCTATCTTCCAGTAGAAATAAATTTACATTTGCGGATTTGCTGCCGCGGTGCCTACGACGTCGACTTGCAAACATCGCTGTACGTACGGCCCATGTCGGGCCAGCAAATGATCACCAATGTAGAGATTGCTGTACCTTTCTCAAAAAGCAAGGCACTCATTCACCCTTGCGGCCAATGAGACCTACTTCCGACGAAGTTTTGCATGACTTGACTGGGATTGAGTGCTCCACCACTTACGAGTTAAGCACGAATGCGTTACCAGCTGGCAGTAAACCGGGAGAGCTCGACATGCACCTACTGACATATTCTGATATTAGTTCAGGAATTGAGTGAATGATTATTTCAGGGACTTCTTACCCGCTTCGCCTGTATTAAAAGCAATTTTTAAACCCAGTGGTGGTGGGGTAACAAACTCATAAATGCCGTCGTGACCTCATCGCTGCGGTGCCCACATCACGGTGACTCATATTTCTGAGCGTGTTTTCCTTTGATGGAGATTTTGAGCAAATGATTTTACATGTTGCCATTTGTTTGCAGTTAGTTGCCATTTGTTTGCAGTTAAAAGACCGAATTTAGGTGTGGATTGAGCTCGTGATTAAGCCAAATAGCGAAATCCACGAGGTAACGATACTGAAAGATATTCTTTGTTTTTTTTGGATTCAAATGGGTGGAAATGAAGCTCTGCCTAGTTAGTCATTGATAATGGGGTGTGAAAAGCGCAAAGTGGGGAAACGCGGGCTACTAACTATGGCCTACTTGAATTTGCGGTAGAAAAGATGCAGCTTCTGCCAACCGGTCCATTTATCATCTCACCTATTATTGTAGCCTTCGATGCATGGAAATTAAAATCGCATCAAATCACGCGTTTTTGTAACAGCTTTTATCCAGACACCTGTAAAATCGTGATGCTGTGCTACTTATTTTAATCATGCTAAACCAAACTCTTTGCTACCTCCAAATTTGCATGATCTAGAGTGTTTGGCTCTAAATGGTCACATTTTGAAGTCCCAATGCATGATTTTATGCGCAATCTGAAGAATAACCACACCTCACTTGCAACATCAAGACCAAGGTTGCATCGCACAAAACGATCGAGCGTGAACGGCGCTGAAACCTCGCCAACAACTTTGCAAATGAAACAAATCTAAATTTAGGAGCATTACTCTGTTGTGCTTCGTGCCATCCACGGGTAATTTAGGATCCCTTGTTGCACATTGTTTAGAAATTTTTTATCTTGAATGGTACTTGGATATTTATATAAATCAAGCAGCATGCATACATTTTCAATGTCATAGGTGTTATCAAGTCGCCTAACTTATGGCTATGCTGTTATGTCCATCAATCAGAATCGTTTGTCGCTCAGAGCCATGGTGGTAGCATCTAGTAATCATAGGGCAGGCTTTTAATGTTGCGTCAGTGACGCAAATGGCCTGCCTATTTGAATTGCTTACATTCAACTCACTTATCAAACCGTGCCATCTTGGCATCCGCAGAGTCCATCTCTGAGCCGATTGATGTGCAGAATTTCCGTTTTAAGCATCCTTTGGCTATCAATCTTCCCTTGCATTGCTGTCTGCACTGCATTGATAGCAGCAGGGAGGAGATTGATGGGCCATCGTTGGTTTGCTAAAGCCATCTTTTGATTTAAATCGGTCTAAGGTTACTGGGCATGCAAACTTTTCCACCCTCAGCCCACATTTATGAAGGGTATGCAGCTGCTACATAAAGCAAGCAGCTCTTCCACTGATGGGTAGGCTTCAATCATCGAAACCAATACAAAGACGGTGATACTTTGCCAACGACTGCAAATCGGCCTCTACGCGCATGTAGAATTCTTTTTAACTGTGGGCATCTTCGACAATTTTGGCAATGTAAACACTCTTTCGAACACTTAAGGGAGTTGTGTTAACCTCGGTCGTGACACCTTGTTATGCCTCTATGAGGTAAGCAGAGGTGCTTAGCGCAATTTATACCTTATAGGTAATGCTCAAAAGAACAGCCGCCTTTAGTTCGCGAATCATTTTAAGCAATTACTAAGCTCTGTTATGCAGCTGAATGTAAATTTAAGCATCAAAGTTTAAAACTACTCATTTTTAAATTATCGTAGAATTGATGTTTGACCGTTGTGCGTTTTCCTTCGAACACAGTTTAGCTGTCTAGCAAAAGTTAAGTCATGCGGATCATGAGCACTCTGTTAAAGCAAGGTGCATTTATACATGCACAGCTGTAGTAGATTAATGCTTGTGCAGTTTAACTTTACTCAAGAGTAAAACAGATAAATACGAAATTCAATTTGCGTGGATAAAAGGTATGAAATATGCCTACGAATTTATTCTTTTCTCTCATGAAGTTTGCCTAAGATATGATTAATTGGAGGAACTATGAATAGCTTAATCGACTTTTTGGACCAATATGTCTTATTCCTCACCGCCATTTGCGTCTTTGCTAACTTCTTCCCCTCCGTGGAGGTGCAACTGCTCTCGATGGTCCATTCGATACGCGCAATCCTGGCCGGAGAGCGCTACCTGGATAGGATCTTGGACTACCCCGAAGGTATTAATCGATGCGTCAAAGGCAGCTTGATTGATCAAGCGGGTGCCGTTTTTGCCAAACCTGTCAGGTTGTCGCGCCTCAATGGAGACAGAACAAAAAAGCAACCAAGTACAAAAACTGACTCTGGCTGTAGTCTTAGTTTAACTTGCTTTCTTAAAAGTCACATTTTGCCTCTGCTATATTTGTGTTCCCCGATTTCGCTTGCAAAGTTAACTTTGTTGAGGGCGTTAATCAGTACACAACCTAGTTGAAGATTTGAACACATTAAGCCATATAATGGGTGGGAGGTACGATGCTTCAGATTTGGCCTTAAGACATGCCGGACCACAAATGATCCACATTTGAGTCAGTACCACTACAGCAATTTCTATGCAATAGTCATCGATTGCGACCGCAAAATATTTTTGGTACAATGAGAAGAGTGCAATGTTTCGTTTGACTTAAGCAGGCATAATATGATTACTCCATCAGCAACAACGCAACTATTTTTCAATGTGTAACTGCCAGCCTCTATATAAATGACTAAGTGTCCTTTTGGATTTCCAGATAATTTACCCGGAATGGGTAAAGCACTTACAGTAAACAGGAACTCTACCTGCGTGTTGAAGCAAATTAGGTTTGGAAGGGAGCATTCACCGTCGCCCCATCGTTTCCGGTTGTGGATGACTGCCCGCCAGTGAAGGCTTCAATCGCCCCATATAGCCGCTGCTTGTTCCTTATACTTCAGATTCTACTTTATATTTAGGAAACCAAGTCGCCCTGTCAGTTCATACGGTGACGCCGTCAACGCAACGCAATACCAAGATAACTAACACTCAAAACCTTGTCGATTGATATGAGAGGCATGAACGGTACGAGTTCGAAAATTCGTATAAAGCTAGGCACTTGGGAGTCACATTACAATTTAGGTAGAAGAGGCTGCTGAGATTACCCTGGATTCTTGTAAGTTTGTGCATTCTTTTGTGTAGTCGGTTAGAGCAAGTAACTTGCAAGCACTTTTTATCATATAAACCTGAAGTATCAATGTATTCAAACCATCGCAAAAAGCAAAATTTAACAGGAACTAAACCATTGGAACCTACTTCAGGTCATGTGAAAGATAAGCCAAGGAGTGGTATGGGTTACTTGCTTCCCAAATTTCTTTGGCAGTATGCTACTGGACCCTGCATTCAGTGCATCTTCATCCCTATTGCACAGGTATGGGCCATCAGTCAGTCAATTATTCAGAATGTCGGTTCTCGGTTGGCTGGTCGGACAATCGGCCAGTCTATCGGCAGGCTAGTCAGTCAAGCGGTCGGCCAGACAATTTATCCATTTGGTCTTGTTTTATGCAATGTGCTCTCCTCCATCAACGTTCTTTTGTCTCAAACACCTGCATTGTTGAAATGTCGGGTAAAACCGATCGACTTTAACCAAGTCGGTTCTGCCAATTACGTTAAACCCAGTTGCAAGTCTGCTGCACAAGCTTCTTCAAGGATTATTTTGTGTGTCGCAGTTGAAGATGGAGGCATCACGAGTCAGTCACCGGGCTGTTTCATTTGACGACTATTTTCAAGTAGGCAGGAGGTAATGGTTTTGCAGTAAAGATATCTTTCTTAAAGACAAGAGCTTCCAGCAATAAAAGATCGCTTCTGCAAACTCATATATACAGAACTTGTGTTGCGATTTTCGCATTTTGAATCCTTGTAACAATAATCATGATTGTGATAGTGATCAAGACAATTACCAGTATTCCTGTTATCAATCCAACTTCGAACCAGTCAGTGTAGGGAACGACTGAAGGACAAAAAAACACAAGAGTATTCCATCGGTGTGAATGGTGATGGACGTAGTAAAAGTAACCTTTAGTACTTCACCTGCTCCTCTTCATCTCACCGACCTAGCCAAGCCTCACTATGTTTCCGTTTCAATACTGAATGCGTCGAGTTAGTCACATACCAGCTAACTCAGCGAGCCCTTATGGGGGGTTTGTTATTTTCAGACTAGTGGTTTAAACGCAACAGAACCGACTGAAGCCGCCTAATGGTCTTTGGGAATATTACTTTCTTGGATGAATTCTCTACTGATGTTTTGGTCAAGTGGTTGCAGTTTTCGCCGTTTCTACCAACCCCTTGCTTCCATCTCCGAGATATGGGAAAGGAGGCAATCTGAGTTCCGCATCGCACACGCATTTATTCAGTGACATTACGTTACTCCTCCTTTCTAAATGCAGCACAAGAGAGTCATGCGATCGCAATGCGACTGGAAAAAAGGACGCATTTCATGCGGTTATCATCGACCACAAACTTATATGCACTTGGGGTTGCTCGCACTTGCACTTTTGTCTGTAAAACAGAAAGGTGAATCAACAGATGTAGTTATATTGATGCCCAACTTCGCTCATTATTGCCTTTTGGTAGAATTCTCCTAGGTAGGGCTTTCCTGTCACTCGGACCTGTCTATTCTCGCCTTGATGATCATCAAACTGTCGCCCAGAATTGCAGATCAAACTCATCCTGAAGCCTTACAGGGTGTGGAATTTTAGTCCTCTAGCCACTATTGCTTCCACAAAGGGACCTCGCCAGGATGCTCACTCCGCCTCTACTAAGAGTTCTGTTTCCAAATCAAACAGCGCAACCGTCTCCATCAGCCTTGGTTTAAGTTCCCTTCCACAGTTGATAATGTCTGCCTATTGCAGTCAGGGAATGATGATGGGATAGCAGCTCTGATTCCATTGACAGCTTTCTCTGTTCATTCAAAGTCATGGATACTTGCTTACACATTAGGTAGTAGAAGCAAGTCCTTCCACCCACCTTTCACGTGCATTGCACCGCACCCACGGCATATAAAGCAAACACTAGTTGTCTAGTGACATAATAGCTCCCGCTTTTGGGATGTGTGTGGTAGACGAACAGTGAAGGTTTGACTTGCGTTGGAGTGTAGAAGTCGGTTCTCAGTCAGTTTGAACTAGGTAAGGGGGTTCAAATTGGTGGGCAAAGCTTCTCGCCACTCGGCAACATTTGGTGTTCATGTTTTAATTTCAGATTGGCAAGTAAAAAGGGTGATCCTTACTAGAAGGTGTTGTTGGAAGTGGAGTAGTCTGGTCGTACATTGGTTAGCGAGGGCTTCTTTGCCTTTTCCAAAGTTTTCAGCAGTTCTGGTTTGCTTGTTGGTGAGGAGAAATTGCTAGGTAGGCGGGGATTTGTGTTGTTTTACCGCATCCGTTGACCGTCACTCTGGTTGCCTGAGTGTCTTCGTCTGCTCATGCCGCTGACTAAGGCAGCCCACTTATGTTTGGAGCAACCCACCCTTCTACCGGTAGGTGTTATAATTTTTCGTTGGGAAGGAAGTAGGCGACTGATTTGCGTTTGCCTATCACCAACTAACTAACTAACTCACTGTCACTGGCCTTGCCTTGCTGTAGTCCTAGGTAGTTGGATGGAGTAGGGGCAGGGGACGAAATATGTGTCTGCGTGTTTGTGGGCGTTGGTGGTGTCTTTTTTGATAATAGTTATAGCAGTAATGGCTGGAATTGATGAATTGATGGAAATATGTTTTCAGCATTGGTGCGCAGGTCGTTGCGCATTTTTTGGTGGCGTAAGGTGCTCCATTTGCGGTTGATAGTTACTATTGTTGTCATTAGGTCCCCTAAATGTCGACTGGCTTCCTTTCTGCGCCCACATGCTAGTGCAGGGGCGAAGGCCACCTACTCTACTTCCTACTCGCATGTCTGAGGGTTTCTCTTACACCACTGACTGCATTGTGGTGATCGACGCTGGAGGTTGACGACCAAGGGGATCGCCTAGGGGTACTCTTGAGCCCCTTTTTTTACCCCTTGTAGTTGTTGTTGTTTTGGGTACGAAAAGGCTTGGAGCTGCGCCACTGTACTTGGGCTGGACAACTCGACCTCCTGACTGTGACAGTAGCTTCCCTTGCCAGCAGCTCTTCTCTATGTCACCAGTACAATTTCTGTCTTAGTGTGTGTATGTGTGAAATAGACGTGTCTTCTGCCGCATCACTGCTACTATGTCTCCTTCCTGTCGTCTTCCTCGGTGGGGTGGGGTGGGGTGGGTGTGTGGGGCACTGCAGTACGCGCGTGTGGATTAATGAAGGAGACGATGTTCCATTGTGGCACACTGTGTGTCTCCATTGAGGGCGGGTGTGGAAGGGGGAGGGGGGAGGTATTTGGGAAGGAGGTGGAAGTGATTCTTTCATTGTTTGTTAGACCCTCACACACGATGCGCATTATCATCATGGGCAGCATCGGTGGGAAATGCGTACTCAAACGGAAACGATATTAAGTGCGTTAGGAGCATTTGATAAGCAGGAGTGTTCAAGTAGGTGGGGAGAATGAAAGCAAAATTTCACAAATCATGCACTGAATATCGATTGTCAGCACCTTGAATACGAGGATTGAGAAGTGAAAACGGGGCCCTTCAAACCTTCAAACCTCACCTGTGTGCAGAATGCGTTACAGGTACAATTTATCCACTTTCTCCTCAACGTAAAATGTTGTTGTTGTTGTTGTTGTTGTTGTTGTTGTTGTTATAAAACGTGCACTGCTGTATCCGATTAAATTACATGACCAGTTTCACATTGCAATTTCTCCCCATTCTTTGGCTCTTTGAAAATATGCCTTGACGCTGATAAATACCGTTGGAAATTTACTTTTGTCAGGATTTAATGACACTTCCTCATGTTGCAAGGCGTAATTTAAGGCAATGTGTGTGGATCCTAAAATTATGCGAGCCCTATTATTTTGCTGACAAAGATTGATTCTTAGTTCCTTTCATGTATGCCTCGATAGTGCCCAATTCCTGCCATCTAAGGATAGCGGTCTGGCAATGTGTCACTGTTTTGCTTCTGAAAAGAACAAAACGCCACTTATTACAATGGGCAGCTTCATTTAAACCGAAGAGGATGTTATAATTTGACATACCCTTGGCATGGCTTACCACAATATTGTACTGCTGCTCTTACTAAAGGGGAAGGGGAAGGGAGATAAAATGTTACCAGACTGATGGTCATTCCAGCATTCTAGATAGTGGTATGTTCCCTTGGGTAGAAAAGACGTTAGCATAGTAAACGAGAGGAGGGAGTGACGAGTGCGAACTTACTGGAGGACGCGGGTGAGTCGGAGGAGGTGAGTGATGGGCTAGGAGTAGAGAAGCACAGCAAATGAGCTTTAAACTAAAGTATCAGAAAAAACACTGGACAAATGGCTAGCTGACTAGGTTCTACGTGCAAAGGCACAAATGATAGAGTCACCCACCGAAATAGTTTGAGCTGCAGGGGGTCTGGTGTTTGCCCCCTTGCATACTCCCCATCAAATTCACACCCCCTTCTCCTTCTCCTTCCCTTTCCTTCACTGGATCGACCTCTGTCGCGCCTCGCATGCTTGACAGTTGACTCGCAGACAGCGGAGTCACTGTTGTGAGCGATGACGGCGTGGGAGATTTGGATGCCACCTGGGAGGGTGGCAAGTGCCACCACTCCACCTGCTCATCCATATCCGACCACTGACTCTTCATAGTCAAATAGTCGGACAGGTCACATTCTGATTCATTATCCTCCACAAACTCAACCACGTCGTCATCGCCCTGAGCTTGTGCACGTTGATCCCTGGTGGAGGTTTGCTCCGTCCCATTGTTGCGAGCAAGGCCTGTGTGAGAGTAAAAATGCAAATGATTGGATTTGAGCAGGGGAAGCTGAATAAGGGCTGAAGTCTGCTATTATTGCAAGTGATAATGCACACGGGTCAGTGTGAAAGCCACTTACACGTGAGTGCGTCGACTTCTGGATAATCCTCTAGTGGAGGCCAATGATGCTGATCAGAGAAACATATTGGAGCCGAGAGACTTCAACCAACTTTGCCGCAGCTTGACATTTCTAAAAGTACGAGAAAAATATGATGTGCGACGTATTGATTACTCCGTTAATGTTTTAATTCAAATTGTCGATCGATCGATCGGTGAATAGAGGATGACCTTGAGGAAGAATGGATGGCGCCAATGACAAAGTTGAACGTAGTTGTACTTTTGGACGCAAAGTTAAAATAATTTCAGGCGCAAGTTAGCTTGTGTGGACAGGCAGAAGATGAAAGGAGATGGGCGTAAATGCGTCACAATAACGGCATAGGCTTTTCTCTCCATCTAGGCTTCTCGTCGTGGCATTCGAGGTCACGCCAGTGGCATGGAATTTACTTTTGCGATTAAAGAGAAAATAAGGAAGGGATGAGAAGGAAGAGGAACATAGTAGAAGGAAAGGAAACAGTCTAGCAAAGCTGTTATTGCAGGCGAAAAGGCGCAAATGTTATTATTGTGTTTGGTAATATAGAGAACATTTATTTGGAATTCGAAATGACAGTTCACTGTGGATAGTTACGCGAGTTGTGGCGTCGATTAATGCATCATATTTGTCAAAGTTTAGGTTTCTTCGCTAATTAACAGTGGCGCCAAAACTGTAAAGTAAGCAGTTTGGCAACTACTTTCAATAGTACTTTTTAGAATCCTATGCATATATTCACTTAGAAGAAGACTAAAATAAGTGGCACGGTCAAGCACGAAAGTAGGCAAGTTCAGTTAGTTGCATGATTAGAAATAAAGAACACAAACACAAGACCCGGTATTATTTGGCAGGCACCATTAGTGACACAAACGCTCACTCGAGATCTGTGCAACCAAGTGGGCCACACAAGAAATAGGTAAGTGGGAAGCGGTTTCAATGAAGACACAGTTATTCCTAAGCCACCCTAACGCGAGTTCCATCTAATCAGCAGTATCTGTCGCAGATACAAAAAGCTACACTGAATGACGAGAAATCATGCCTAATCAAACTGGATAAATTTAAAATACAATGCAAAATGCAATGCAAATGGATGGACGCATGATTATGTACACTTCCAAATTGGCGAGCCCCTCCCTTCGTATATCCGCACTTTCAACTCGCACCGACGATTGACGCTTTCCGTCTACGAGGTCACTAGTGCAAAAATCACCGCACCGCACCGCATTTAGTCAACTTCCACCAATTTCACCGAAGAGAGCATAAATGTCGTGTGCTGCCTCAACTCTGCATTTGGCACCGCTCACAGTGGCAAAAGTAGAGCTTTTAGCTCATTTGTCGCCTCGGCCAAGGAGTTCCGAGCCGAAAAGCAACTCCGTGCCTGTGGAAGCGGAACGAAATTGTGATAAACGGACCGATTAAAATCAACAGATTGACACTTGATTTAAGCTAGATGAGGGCTGCACATTGACGTCCTGTTTGTAGAAGAATCATTACCACCTCGATGTGAGTTTATTTAAATTATGCTTGCTGATGTGGGGGAAGAGTCGATTCGGTCTATCGATGGAGAAGAGCGTACTCAAGCACTCTTTCGGAAGATGCTACAATTGAATCCACAGCAAATCCCAAGGGAGCGACAAATTTTACCCAAATGTAAATTGTTATGATTTAAATAAGATTTTGGACGGTGATCTTTTTTGTATGGTAGTTCTGGATGCCGACAACTATAATTCAGCCCCTTTGATACTTTCGTTTACTCGCCTGAGTTGGCAAATCGCAGCAGCTAGCGGTATTGTGTGGTGTCTTATCAATTAGACAATGAACAAATCCTGGATATAACTTTCATTAATGTAGGAAATCTTCTTTGGATAAAAATTCGCTGCAAACGACTTTAGTAAATTGTTTTGGTCACATATTTGTGATGGCTTTTTATCAGAAAACAACAGGCGAGTATTGACATGTATACGGCGCAAATTACACCTCTATTTTTGCTATAGTAATGACGGAATCTAGATAGCATGTGAATAAAAAATCACAGGAACGAGTAAAGGGAGGTTGCCTATTGATAAATGGATATGGCACGTAGGAAAGAGGGAGAAGGCAGAAGGGCGGCAGAGAGGAAGTAATCAAGCAGTAGCTGCAGGTTGGGTAGGCGTGGATGTGCAGGCGAGTCAAGTGCATAGGTGAAAGTGAGCACCATCCGGGGCTACAAATGAAGTCTAACCCCTTTCGGGGCATTACTATGCAAAATAACTCCCTCTACTTTTACATTATTATGACGTCTGACCTTGGGCTGAGTACTAACCCCACCAAAAGTGCATAATTACAGCGTCTGACCCTAGAATGTTGCCTGACTTCATCCAGAAGTACATTATTGCGTCATCAAACACTGGAATGGGGTTGTTTGCAAACTTGCAGTGTACCAATGTGTAATCCGACCTACAAATGAGTTGGAAAGAGGTGCAATTCCACACCAAAGGCACAAATACCAAAAATCTGACATTGTCTCCTGGCCTCCTACATCGGTATGCAGGTCCGTAAATTGGTGTAATTTGTCCTTGGAGTCGACACTGTTCTTTGTCTAGCCTTGATTCTGACGTCAATTTGACATGAACCTTAGCTGGATTGGTATGCATGGCCGCGAGGTGAAGTCATTGCCTTAGAATCAAAGTTAGCCTCTTTGCAGTCTCGATTCTGCAATCACTGCAAGCTGTATAGGCGCAGTGGTCTGCTCGTGCTGGCAATTGAAGTAAACCAATTATCTCTCCAAGTGAATAGATGGTGGCACTTGCTGTTTCGGTTTGCTGCCTTCGTCGACAACCTGGCCTCTTTTTCTTGCTCTTGCCCTGCCAGTCAGTTCTGAGAGGTGAGGGGGTCATATGCAATCAATCAGGGTCCCTGTATGTGTTTTTGTTTAGTCTTATAGATAAAACTGACAAGGGTGGCGGGTTGCTGAAGTGGACGTACGCGCATTAAATGAATATTTGGGTATCAGTACAGAAGTGAAGCTGCAGATTGCTTCCAAAGCAGGCCTATTGTCCAACTCTGTAAGTATGTTTCTGGTTCTATCCTCACCGACACTCCTATAATTATATTGCTTGCGTTATAAGTGTCTCCTTAGCCATCACACACGTCTTTCTGCCATGCTAAACAGTGCCGACTCCTTATTGAAGTCATTGAGGTAACAATTTAATTTCTTTCGCATCTCCACTTATTTGTCGTTCTCAGTACGCAGCACTTCTTTAGTATTATTTTTCTTCATCCTCTTCCTCTTCTTCTTATTTTCTTCCAAAGCACTTCCTTTTACAGTGTTAACTTCATTTCCACCACTTTCAGTTATTCTCTAGCCTCGTCCTTTTTTTGACAAGCTTATTCCAGCGAGAGTTCGTGCTCGTGTTGCTTTCCTGTTGGCCAATCAATAGGTATTTCTGTCCCCCAGAGAACTTCGTGAGGGCTGAGGTATTCCATCCAGAGTGTCTAATGCCCTCGGCCAAGGATGCATTCTCTAACAACAGCATTCAACGTGGCGATTCGGCAATTTCTGTGGCAGAACACACATTTGCCGGCAATGTTTGGGAGACTCAATGTGTCTGTCCACTTCCCGTAATTGCGTCTAAATTGGCTCAGCTGGAATCTAGGGTCACCGATTTAATTATGTGAGTGTCATTTTCCTTGATTCTGATGGTCTTTCTGATTTCATTTTCATGACTCTGGTTGTTATGTCATGCAGGTTTGACAAGCTGTCTAGCAGTTCATGGTAACTACAGTTTTACCAAATCGCGTGGTGCCAAGGGGATGTTTACGGATAAGCCTGTAGAGCCGATGTCGGGTTATTGCATATTTACGTTTTTGAGTAGTGTTTAAACCAGCGGAAGAAATCAAACGTAAATGGTGTCATCATTTAAGGAATTGACTGACCGTGGTGCCATGAATGCTCTTGTTAGATAGACCTTAATTTCGAATGCACAAAACAGTGGTTCTGCAGCTGCTGTTTTGCGTGTTACCTTCCATTGCCTTTGGAGGAGATTTGCTGGAACTCAGGTCCCATTCACCGACCTCATTCTCTTGATTGCCATCATTATCACAGATAGGCCATCAAAGGTGCAAAACGGAATGTCTTAAATTCAATTAATGGGAAGCATTGCGTCCTAACCTGCACTATTTGAATCGGCTTCGTGATCCTATGACTAGGTCTTGCTTCCTTAGTCTGTTTTAGAGATCTTACCCTTGTTTGCAGTGCTTTAGGTTTCTTTAACATGTCATTCACTGCTCGATTGAAAGATAGCTTAGGGCAGTCTTTGTTTGTTTACAAGAGGATGTTTTGCGCCATCTCACGAACCTCGTCTTCAGCATTTCGTACCTGAGTGTTTCAAATGCAGCGCGAATATATGTGTAGTTGTAGGCGAATTTAAAGCGTCCGATTACTACCTACCAAGAAGCGTTGCATGATGTAATTTTGAAATGTGCTTTTAACATCGATGATAATCGTAGAAATGCTATGCTAGTAATGTGCAGAGGCTCACTCTCACAACGGACTATCGTCTCCTTGAACAATCGCCCATAAGCATCATTTCATTTTTTCACCGGGAGTCGTTCTGGACAGCTGCATCACTAGACCGGGTTGTGTGAGCGCCTTTAATTCGGCTTTTAAGTGGAAGCACGAGTAGCGAAGTTTGCCTGGGAAATGTAAGGTTATTATTGTTTAGTCCCTAACGATGTTCAATATTCTCGCCGCGATTAATTTCCACAGGCTCTGCAATGCTCCTTAAGTTCTGAATGCTGCTTGTAAGGATTCCCTTTAAGTATCATTTGAGGTGACTTTCTTTGGCATCGCGTTGTGTGCTTGTGATGACTCCTTCTCCGTCAATAAATGTGGTCTCTAGCAGCAGGACATTGGCATTTCCCTCACAACATCACCTCAGCACGGTGTCGAAACGTAAATATAGACAGTACTGATGTGTCTTCTACTCAAACCATTGGAAGATGATAGTTAAGTCCATTGACACCTCTTGGTATGGACCTCGAAACCATGATATGGATCTCCTGTGATTTTTTTTCATTTCTCTGAAAAAATGATATGCGGTTATGCGCAATCTTTCGATGAGGCTAAATGATGTGTTTTTTAAAACGGAATGCGATCTGTGTCCAATAAAAGCAGTAAAAGGCCTGGACTATGAGGGCGGAGTTGATCACAAGGTTGCGTTACCAGTAAGTCATCAAAATTCCTCCATGTGTTCGCTCCTCTGAATTGCTCGACGTTCACATGTCTTGTGATCCTGACTATTCAGGGCATTTGTCGTCACAGCTACTCCAAGCCTTGCGATTGTTTTAGCAGAAGAATGTCCTATTTTCTTTTGAATCAACTGCTTTGTTGCTGACTTTTCTAGAATGCCAGTCCGCCTAGTATGCGGATGCCTGATGTTCCTTCAAGCTACATCGAAATGACAGAAGTGATTGGAACTAGTCGGTGCTGCGAGTTATTTGGCCGAATGTTTCGCACTGCTTTCGGCAAGAGGCGACTACAGAACCACTTCTTTCCATTTGTGAAGAAGGAATATGCCACCCATCCTCTAGTGAGTAAGGCACCTGTCCGGCAAGAAATTGCCAATCTCTATCGTGAATACTTTTCTTTGCGTATAGCTTCCAGTTTAACTAGGCTGCGTACTCAGTCCCTCCTCCTCCCCCACCCATTAGTCATCATACCGATTGGCCTTGTTGCAGCCCCTTTGGTGGCCACATCAGCGTATGCGATGCACTTGTGGTGAATTCGCCATTCATTTATTCCTCATGTCAGGGGGTGGGTGGCCACGGTGTGTCGTCGAAGGTAAGGAAGCGTTTTAGAACCCACCTCACAGTCAGTGGGAATACATTAACGTCTCATGCGAGGCACTGTTAACTCAGTTGGTGTTTAGTTTGCGGTTATTTATAGCTGTATTCATGTCTCCCTAGTCCCCGATATACCTCTCAAGACATTTATAAGTTTTCCGTTTATCTCCCATCTCCAGCCTCCGCCCTCTCACCCAACTTGTGTGAGTGAGCAAACGTCAGACGTTGGAATGGGAAGGTCTGGCGATGAAGATTAGGTTCTGGAGTGATGAGAACTAGAAACCTGGAAGAAACTCGGGCATGTGGTTGGACAAACGGGTTTCGGAATAAGGGAGGTGGTTAACTGGATTGCAAGCTGGAGGAATAAATTGTTAATTAATTTCTGCTGTGGTGGGACCAAGAATGGTGTGAGGAATTGAAGTTGACTTGTGAAGATTTAGTTCTTGGAGTGATAGGAGTAGGCAGCTGCGATAGACGTAAAATAAGATTTTCAAGCAGAGGTAACTACGAGGTAGGAAGCGATTGTAGCAAGATATGCAGTGAGTTTGGATATGGGGTGATGGAGGATAGGTGACTGTGGAGGAGGTGAGGTGAATATGTGCGAAAATATATTCTAGATTGGAAGGTGTTTCATTTTTAGGAGGAGGCCTATAAATATAGGCGGAGATGTAGGTTTTCTGAGTGATAGAAACTAGAAAGCTGGGAGAAATGGAGGTTTTGGAGTGGTGAGATGCAAAACTTGGTAGTATCAGAGTCAGATATGCGAAGGAGCCTTGAGGGACAGTTGCGTTCTTGGATAACAGCAGTTTAAGCACTAGATGGGATGGAGGGGAATAGGTAGTGTATCGGGTGAACATGTGATGGGAGCCAGAATTGATCATGCGTACTGGGTTAGAGAGGTGCATGTTTGGGCTTCAGAACTACAGAAATCGGAAATGTGCGGAATAACCGAGGCATGCATAACGAGAAATCGGTTTTGAAGTGAATGGAACTGGAATTGGTGAATTGGGTTCCAGAATAAAGGGGAATGTATGGTTGGATGAATGCGGTGGTAGGGAGTGACGAAGACTAATAGTCTCGGTAGGACTGGTGCAGACGGGCAAGTTGTGTGGTTTGAAATGAATGGTACATTGGTAATTGGAAAGGTCTGGAGGAAAGATGAAGGTAAGTGAGAAATGCAGGGAACTGTGGTTGAGTATCAAAGAAAATCAGATTGGCGTAGAACTGAGGTGGATAAGCAGATAGCTGTAATTGTGGCATGATATGGAGCCAAATAGTCCCAACTTGCGAAATTCTCGAGGATTAAAGGGGATTTCGAGCAGTAGGTGCCTCATTTTTTCTCCTGACTGGTCGTTGCTTTTTATGCATTTTCACTTTACCTTCCTTGCTTTTTATAGAAATATTTGGATGCCAGCTTTGGCCTAGCGAGGAACGAGCGTCATAGCGGCTTCACTGCATCGTTTATTCACGTCATCATCGGTGGTTAGCGTTAATTCATTTTCAAATGAAATTGAAATTTCTGGCGATTTAAAATGCTTGACCTGACGTCTCACTGGCCGTCGTGTTTCTGCTTCGTTATGTTTGTTATAACTTGATTATCCTCTTTGCTACCAGCAGTGCTTAAGTAAGGCTCCTTATTAATCTCGGGAAATGATGAGGTGGTTTGTTGTGCCCTACTTTCCCAGCAGCCGTCGAGGCTGGGCATTTCTTTCTCCCTTTAAAGGTTAGCTTTGGGCGTCTACATTTCTTTCTCCCTTTAAAGGTTAGCTTTGGGCGTCTTTTGCGTTGCATTGTTTGCATTGTTTACAGCCCACACTACATCTTACCTTCACTGGTCCCGTTCGCTAAATCGTTCTATTACTTGACCATTATGCCACTGGTGACTCATCAAACACATTCTGATTTCCTTGAATTAAGAAGCCCTTAACCTCACCATCTAATATTTGGAACTTAGGCTTTGCGACTAATTGGGTGGACTTATACCGCTAGCGGCATCTAAAACACCGAAGTTCTTATTACTATGATTCGGTAGTCATGGATGCATTTATTGTCGTTGGTTTTAACGGACTTTGCTTCCTCAATAGAAGTTATTCTGCCCCATTTCATTAAACTTCCAAATAAATTGCATGATGAGTCGTCAGCTGTCGCAGTTAGGTCACTACGAGGAAGCGGTGAATCCTCACTGCTAAACATGGACCTGGGTTCTCCAGACGTCAGCAATGTATTCTTCATCTGTGTACCAGCCAAGTGTAGTAATAGGTGTAGGCAGTGAAGGCATCAAATCTGCTCCTGGCAGTGTGTACTCCAAACGCGTTGCGGTAATACACCACGTATTCCCGCATCAAATGCCATCGGACGGATTGAACGCCTTAATGGGAGTAATCATAGATCGAATGCCACTAAAAATCCTTTATTGGTGGCTCTTCTCTGTAGAATGAGCTTTTACATGTTCAAACCCATGATTCACACCTTCAAAGCATAACCTATCCTTTTGCTGGAGTGCGTGCGAAAAACCATCATCATACGAAAGATAAGCACAACACATTACCCTGAACGAAAATATTTGTTAGCATAAAAGGATTAAAATATGCATTCAAGTTGTGCAATCGAACCAATAGCTCTCTTAGCGCTAAGTGCTCCTAGATTGGAATGCACACGGATTTACGTTGGAAGACGCTAAATCGAAAAGTTTCACCTTTTCACCTTTCATTGACTGGATTTCTCTTAATTTTTGTTGAAAACGGAAATTTTTGCCTCGGTGTCACCGTTTCCTTGTCACGACACTTTCACCTAAGCTCACACGACGCAAATAGATGTCGCCTTTGTTTAGGAGGAAACACGTTAGGCTGAGAAGAATAAAATCCATTGTTGATTATCCTTGACACACAGGTAGAAAATCAACGTTACTAGATTAGTTCATCTTTTGAGACCTTTATTTGATACTTGACCCTGGACAAGAGGATAAAAATGTGGTTGGTCAAATGCCCCGCATCGTTTTGCGACAGTAGGCGGTTGCAGAGTTATTCCTTTCATTGCGGAATGAGAACTTTGCCACTCCCATACTGAGTGGAGCGCGTACCCGAGAATATTTCTCCTTGGGTGTGAATTCCAAGCCCATTAATTCACTTCTCGAATTGCACGTTTAGCAAAACAGTCACGCTTCCAATCGGCCCTTTTTTAAAACTTAAATTTAGCCTGCGACTCCTTATAGTAACACACTTTTGCTCCGAGAAACAAGCGAATGGACCTTACACTAATGATGTCCTTTTCTGCTCCACATTTTTCTCCCGAATTTTGTTGTGTCTTGTGCGTGATGGTCTGCTGTTATGAAAAGTTAATGATCTGCTCTTGGAGAAGGATGGATAATAATAGCACTGTGGATAGACACAGGGTGGCATCTTCCTCTCTTTTCTCACGTTCTCTGTTCTCTCCCTCTCTTCCTACTTTTCACAACCTAGATTTCCATCATGCTAAATTAAAGAGGGCCTTGTCCAGCTTCTTGGCTAGTCCTGACTGTTTTAGAAGAAGGGACTGTGTTGCTATCGTGTCGTCAAGTGGCCTTAAATATGCTGATCCTAGCTGTAATTGCTGTCTAGCACACATGAGGAGCGCAGTTTGATCTCTATTCCATTACACACAAAGCGCCAATGTGTTTGCTCAGCGGCGGAATACAAAATCAACTTTTATTTAAAGTTTACAGCAAATTTGATATTTGGAAATCAAACGTTTTTCAATCACACCTCGCGCCTTTATCTGACCTGCTGCGCAGACTTAGGCATGGGGAGAGATCGGTGGAGAATCTAAACAGTAGTGTTGTGATGATGGACTGTCGCGTTCTTGTGCGTTATGTTTCACGTAAGCAAATGATTATACGCAAATCATGTGCGCTTACGACTTAAGGCAAGTCATTGAGTGGGTTTTGCTGAAAAATTTACCTGAGAGTCCGTTCTCTAATTCCTTGGATTGCATTCTCATAACTACTGTTGGCTTTTTTAAAGCTTAGGAGCGAGGTTACAGCCAGAGTAGCCAATGTGCTGCTTAATTAGCGTAATTTAGCACAAATGCAATGTGTGCCCTTTGGGGATTATTTCCCACTTCCATCTAACGAAATCCGGAATCGGAGCTATTTGACAAACCTTGCGCGTTTGCGCTGCACTGCCACCTTGCCACTACCACAAGTCCATTTGTAAGGTGCGATTGTTCTTCTCCCGGACGTCGATGGAGGGTGTCGCCAACAATTGTTGGGCCGAGGTGTAGCTGCAGGTGTGTAGCGCACTCAACCCCCTCTCTCCCAACCAATCAATCATCACATCGATTGTAGCTGACGTGATACTTTGTGATAGCCACATCTCCATGTGCGATATCCTTGTAGTGAAATCGCCCTTTCCTCAGCCCCAATGACAGGAGATGAGGGACTGCAAGGTAATCTTCGAAAGTAAAGGAAGTTTATTAGAATCCATCTCGAGACGAGATGCCAGTATTTTCTGCCTCACAGTCAGAAGGAGCAATCGAACAACCGGCAAATTCGTTACTTGCTTGTTGTTTAGTTTGTGGTAAATTCGTTACTTGCTTGTTGTTTAGTTTGTGGTTATTTATATGCTTCTATATTCCTAGCTCTCGATGTACCTCTGCAGCCGTTTATCTGTTCTCCATTCATCCTCATCCCCGGCTTCCGCTCTTCTGCCTTACTTGCATGAGTAAGCAAACGCTTAATGCAGGAGTGGGAAGGGCGTGTGATAAATGTTTAGGTCGTGAAGTGATGAGAACTAGAAACTTTGGAGGAACTGTGGTATATAGTTCGATAACCAGGCTTTGGAATAATGGGAGCTAGTTAATTGGATTTAAAGATAGAGGGATTGGTCATTGATTCGTTCCTGCGGTGATGA